>VDFB02017339.1:0-59809 GCA_007258455.2 Sequoia sempervirens
AATTGAAGTGCATCATTTTTATGTTATTTTTGTGTATCATTGTCAACACATCTTTTTAAGTTTTGTTCTCAGTCATTTAATTTTAAACCTTAAGTGTGTCAATTATGTTTATTATTCAAACCTGCTAATATATTGAAAGATTAAGCATCTATCAAAGACTGAAATAATAGTTCAAGCCATCGAATTACAAATTCACGAGAAGAATTAAAACAAAAATTAAATAAGCAATAAGCAGAAATTAAATAAGCAGAATTAAAACAATTTGACACAGCATATATCCTGGGAAAACCCTCCAACTTGAGGGAGAAAAACCCAGCAACAATATATCACTTATATAGTGAATGATGAACAACAATTTTCTTTACAATGAGGAAAACCACTAAGCCGAAATAGCAGCACCTCACTTGATGCAATCTCAAAGAATAATATCGAACTCCTTGATGATATCAAACTGCTGTAGATGAATTCGCACTTTGCTTGTGAATGGAAATGAACTGAATGATGATATGAATGAATGAAAGCATCTCCCTTATATACAAATCGCTGGAGAAGACGCGCCCTTTCAAGAAGCAAGCTCGGCCACCAAAAATGAAAGGATATGTCTCAAATGGAAGATTGCAAACATCAAGGAGAGGTCGGCCTTAATAAATAATATTTATTCTTCAAGTGAAGCACCTCTTCACAAATCGATAGCAATAAATAAATAGCCAATGGCTATATGCAATTTATTGTTTATTAAATACATCGCAGGAAGTATGTAGCCCGCGGCTATAACATCAACACTCCCTCTTAGCTAGGGAGGAATACTTCCCGATATCCAAGGTCATGGAGTCTCTCAACATGACACCCACAATGGCTACACCCATATGTGGAAAAGAGCACACCACGGAGTCACTCAACGTGATATTGTCCATCATGACTACTCCCATGTATGGAAAAGAATATGTGCACAAGTGCCCATCACGGAGTCACTCAATGTGATGTCGTCATCTCAACATGACGTCCACCATGGCTACTCCCAGAGGGTGGATAAAACACAAGTACAAGGAAATCATCACGGAGTCTCTCAACGTGATGTTGTCATGGAGTCACTCAACATGACATCCTCCATGGCTACTCCCAGAGGGTGGAAACAAGGGCTTTCACCTCAAATTTCTCTCACAGAGAAAGATGCATTAACGAGGGCTTACAACTCAAATTTCTCTCATAGAGAAAGATGCATTAAAGCAAATCACAGAAGATCACTAATGCTGAGACTCCCTCTCAGCTAGGGCTTCATTCTCCACAACTCCAAGCTTGTCTCGAAAGTGCACAAACTTTACTCTGGAGAGAGGCTTGGTGAGAATATTAGACGTCTGCTCACCAGTGCAAATGTATCTCAATTGGATAGCTTTCCTCAATACCATATCTCTGATATAGTGGTATTTGATCTCAACATGTTTTGTTATGTCATGAAACACTGGATTGACAGAAAGCTTCACACAGCTTTGATTATCACAATGAATAACAGTAGGCTCCAATGATTGTCCAAAAAATCCTGCAAGGAGCTTCCGAAGCCACACTGCTTCTCGAGCTGCTACACATGCTGCAATATACTTTGCCTCTGCAGTACTTAGTGCTACTGAAGACTGCTTCCTGTTACACCAAGAAATCATCGCAGACCCCAAACTAAAGCAACATCCAGAGGTGCTCTTCCAATCAGCTACACTCCCTGCCCAATCAGAATCAAAATATCCTTGCAACTATAGATCTACACTGGAAGTATATTTCAAACCATATCCAACTGTGCCATGCAAGTATCTCAGGATATACTTAGCTGCAACTAGATGAATTTGCCTTGGTTCACACATGAACTAAGTAAGTGCACTCACTGCATAGCAAATATTTGGTCTAGTATTGACTAAATACATCAACGATCCAATCAACTGCCTGTACATAGTGGGATCCACTAGATTTGAACTAGCTGCAGACTCACTCAATTTCTTCAAATTGGTTTCCATCGGTGTAGACATGGATTTGCAATCCATCATACCAAATCTCTTCAAGATGTCTATAGTATACTTCCCTTGACTCAGAATGATCTCATTAGGCCTTTGCCATACTTCTAATCCTAGGAAGTAATGCATGTATCCAAGATCTTTCATCTCGAATTCAAAAGCTAACTCCTTGCATTTGATAATGAGATATTTTGCTCATGTAAGAAATAGATCAACATACAAAACCAAGATTAATGCCTCACCATCAACTACCTTGAAATAAAGATTTGAATCAGCATCATTCTTGGAGAAGCCCAAGCTCATCAGGTATCAATCAATCCTCTCATACCAAGCACGAGGAGCCTGCTTAAGGCCATACAAAGCCTTCTTCAATTTACAAACATGAGACTCCTTCCCATGAATCTCAAAGCCATTAGGTTGCTCAATGTATACCTCTTCTTCAATTACACCATTAAGGAAAGATGTCTTCACGTCCATCTGATGTAGCTTCCATCCCTTAGCTGTTGCAATAGTAATAATGGTTCTGATGGATGTATAACGTGCAACCGGTGCAAAGGTTTCCTCATAATATATTCCCTCTTTCTGAGAGAATCCTCTAGCCACAAATCTAGCCTTGTACTTCTCAATGCTTCCATCAGCTGCATGCTTGATCTTGGAAAGCCATTTAGAAGATACAACTGATTTCCCTTCTGGTTTAGGTACAATATCCCAAACATCATTCTTGATGATAGATTGATATTCTTCAGCCATAGCATCTCTCCATACTTGCTAACTTGAAGCTTCCTCAACACCGGAAGCCTCAGAATCAATGATATGACTCATTAAAGCAACATAGCTTGGAAACTTTTGTGGTCTTTTGCTTTCTCTGAATGTTCCTCTAGGAGCTGCAAACTTTTATGCCTCCTGCATTGTTTGCCTAGCCCATAGAGGTCTCTTTCGACCTATGACAATATCTCTTGGCCCATTAGTTGGTTCCAAAGGGTCAACTGGATCACCATCCTCTTCTGGTTCAATCGACTCCCTCTGAATCTCAAGAGTATGGTCAACATCCATATCCTGAGGAGTCTCTTGGTCTTCATTATCTATCTCCATGTATGAACCTTTAGATCTTTTGAATGCAACATCTTCTTCAAAAGTGACATCCCTGCTGATCTCTATCAGTTTCTGACCTGGAATATAAATCCTGTAGGCTTTTGAAGATTCACTATAACCCACAAATATTCCTTTCTTGCCAGATGGTTCTAACTTGGTCCTCTTATCTTTAGGCACATGAATGTACACAAGACAACCAAAGATTCTCAGATGACTAATCTTAGGCTTCACACTTGTGAATGCTTCTTCAGGAGTCATATTCTCCAAAATACGATGAGGGCACCGATTCTGAACATACACTGCAGTTCTAGATGCTTCTACCCAAAGGAAGGTTTGCAGGTCTTGATCATGGATCATGGCTTTAGCTGCTTCAACAATGGATCTATTCTTCCTTTCTGCAACACCGTTCTGTTGTGGATTGTAAGGGACACAAAACTCCCTCTTAATCCTTGCCTCGATACAAAAGTTACAGAAGCCTCCAGAGATGTATTCTCCTCCGTTGTCAGATCTCAAAATTTTGATCCTCTTCCCGGACAAGTTCTCTACTTGAGCCTTAAATTCTTTGAATTTCTCAAGTACCTCTTCAAATTCTTTAGACTTTAAGAAATAAATCCAAGTCTTTCTAGAGTAGTCATTAATGAAAATTACATAATACAAAAAACCACTCAAAGAAGCAACAGAAATTGGACCACACAAATCAGAATGAACAAGATCTAGAATACATTTAGATCTACTTTCACTACTATGAAAAGAACCTTTAGAATTCTTACCCAATGCGCATCCTCAGCAAGTACCTTCATGCTCCTGACTGAGTCTTGGAAGTCCAGTGACCATCTTCTGCATGGATGGAAGGGCTCTAAAATGGAGGTGAGCAAGTCTTCTATGCCAAAGCTCACTTGAACTATTAGAGTCATGCAACAATGCCTACATTGGACGAATGGAAAGTCTATAAAGACTCTCATGCCGAACACCATTCACTCGGGCTGTCTTGATGCTAGAGTTCTTCGGCCAAGCAAGAACTTTTCCCTATGAAAATGCAACTTGATATCCTTTGTCCTCCAAAGCTGAAATTGATACAAGGTTCATCTTGATACCTGGTGCGAACAACACATCGCTCAAATGAAGAGAGATGCCGGAATCTAGGTGAAGAGAGGAGGCTCCAACACCTTTCACTGAATAGCATGCATCATCTCCAATTATGACTTGAATGTTGGTATCTCTCTCCACCAAATCTGAAAGATGCTCTCTAAATCCGGTAATGTGATGAGAGGCGCCACTATCAATCAACCATGTGCTGCTATCGGTTGGAACACTGCTTGATAGGGCTAAGATAAATAGGAACTCATTTGAATTGTCTCTTGAATCCTTTTGAGGAGAGACATCATTCACATTCACAGTAGAAGCATGTTGTTTTGGAAGAGCTGCACAATCTCTCGCATAATGACCAAACTTGTCACATCTAAAGCATTGTCTATGGGAGAGATCTTCTTCTTAGATCCAGGAGCACCATCCGATCTTCTATCTCTATTCCTCTTGAAATTGCCTTTCCTTCTCTTCCTTTCCTCTTCGAAGTTTGAGCAGCAAGTACATGATTGTCTTCATTGTTAGAACTTCGCCCATTACCTCTTGCTGCCAATCTTGATTCCTCTTGAATACAATCTGCCCTAAGTCAATCAAACTTAGGTAGCTTCGATCTTCCACTAATACCTTGGATGAATGGCTTCCAGGATTGAGGAAGACCGTTGAGTGCCAACATGACTAAATCTTTGTCATCAACCATATTACCAATGGCACAAAGTTGATCTCTCAACTCAGTGATCTTCATGAAGAAGGAGATGACTGAATCTCCTTTTGCCATCTTGATATGATGTAGTTGTTGCCTCAATGCAAGAGCTCGGCCGGTGTTATTAATCTCATACAATCCCTCCAAGGTCTTGAGCATCTCTCTCGTTGTCTTCAACTTGGAGATAATAGGCACAAGATGATCCTTCATAGAATCAATCAAAATCTTCTTGGCCTTTGTGCCATTCTTCTTCCATTGTGTCTGCTTAGTCTCATCAGAAGGTTTGGGTACCTCTTTCTCCACGAACTCAATAATCTCATTTTCTTCCAATGCAATCAGAACTCTAAACTTCCAAGAGGTGAAGTTAGAGGCACCTTCGAGTCTATCTTCAACCTTGAGCCCGTTCACCATTTTCGAAGATAAGATACACACTAAGATGAGAACAAGAGAGGAAGAGCACACTACTTATAGAAATCTGATCACGATCTTGTTTAAACCCGCTTTGATACCATGTTAGTTTTAGGATCAGAAATTAAATAAGCAGAATTAAAACAATTTCACACAATTTGATACAACATATACCCTAGGAAAACCCTCCAACTTGAGGGAGAAAAACCCAGCAACAATATATCACTTATATATTGAATGATGAACAACAATTTTCTTTACAATGAGGCCAAACACTAGGCCGAAATAGCAGCACCTCACTTGATGCTATCTCAAAGAATAATATCGAACTCCTTGATGATATCGAACTGCTGTAGATGAATTCGCACTTTGCTTGTGAATGGAAATGAACTGAATGATGATATGAATGAATGAAAGCATCTCCCTTATATACAAATCGCTGGAGAAGACGCGCCCTTTCAAGAAGCAAGCTCGGCCACCAAAAATGAAAGGATATGTCTCAAATGAAAGATTGCAAACATCAAGGAGAGGTCGGCCTTAATAAATAATATTTATTATTCAAGTGAAGCACCTCTTCACAAATCGATAGCAATAAATAAATAGCCAACGGCTGTATGCAATTTATTGTTTATTAAATACATCGCGGGAAGTATGTAGCCCGCGGCTATAACATCAACATAGAGGACTTAAATAATTAATTCAACTTCATAAATGGTCTTCAATGGCCAAACAACCAACATTGACTTCATAAACTTGAAAGACGCTTGTATCTGTCACATCTTTTAGTCTCCTATGGTAATTAGTGGTTAAAATTATAACCACAAGAAGCTGTAAATGATTCACTAACATTAACAAAAATAAACACTAGGATACATCCATATTCCTTAACTCACAATGGAAACTTTTTCTTCCGAGTTCATGATTTATCTGCATAAAAGCATTACTACAAGATTTTTGTTAATAAGATTTTTGGATATTTTATTGTAGCATTCTTTATGAAATATATATTTTCTTATTTTCCAACCATAAGTTGATTTTAGACACTAGTACTATGCTTTTTAGTGTTCTACGCATATCACTTTAGGCAGATAAAGATTGCACTTCGTTTCCATTTGTATCATCTCATAATGCAACATATATACTCTTTCAATCAAGACCTCCATAAAATGATCCAGCTCAAGGTAATCTTCATTAGTGCTGAACATGGATTTCAAGAATTTTTGCGGCCATATATGACAGAAAAGATGGAGGGCACACAAAAATAATGCGTTAAAAACAGCTGGAATTTCAACATGGTTGGAGACAGATAAAAAAACAAGGGCAAGTTAAAGATATAGTAAAATAGTGATAAACCCTTCCTCCTATAGTAACCGACAAACTAGAGCATGTAGCTGAGGTATGTTTGATTTTATTTTTAAAAGACTCTCTAGTGTTGTAGCTATGAAAATCCTTAGAAATTCCCAATTACATGCCATATTACCTGCAATTTCCAAATACTAGATTGAAGATTATCCAAATCTTTATTATTAGTTGCTTAAGAGCCTAGTGACCACTGAATGAACATTATACAATCACTAGCCCTCAAAAAAGGCTATATATTGTCCAAAAAACTTCATTGAAAATGTAGAGCTTTAGGGCAAAGATTCAAAAACTCGGGACAGAGAGAGTCTAGGCTGGAGATATCTCGTTGATGGATTCTCATAATTTGTACACACAAATTCAAATTTTATCCTTTATGAAAACTATATATCTATAAAATCTTGTTGCCCTTCCATTAGAATATGCATGTTAGTATTTCCATACAGAAGGGGCATCAACTGTAATTCAAAAATTTTGAATAAATAAGGTTAGTGATGGATTTGAAATGAAGGGAATTAAGAGACATCAAATTGTCATAGTCCATAATAATGTTAGTGAGTGTTTCTGGGCATAACTGTGTAGTCTTCTTTAGCATCAACATTTCAGATCACACTATGTAATCTATCATCAAGATGAGGAAAAACATTATTGATAGATTACAGCACTTGTTCCATATAAAGATGAAGAGGTAAGTGAGAGAGCAGAAAACAAGAAAAGAATAAAAAACACATGGTTGAACTACAAAAAGAAGCTTGATAACAAAACATTATGAGCAACATTAAAAAATGCCACAAAATGGTTGAACCACAAAAGAAGCTAAATAACAAAACATTATTAACAAAAGAAAACAGAGAACCTAGGAAATATTAACAATTGACAACAAGAACAAAAAGAGGGAAGTCAAGAAAGAATTAGATCAAAGCAAGAACTCTAGGACTGATCTTACTATTAAATAGGGGATATATCAATTCTAAAATTAATATTAGGCTGAGATCCATAAAAAGGATTGAAAATTCCCCCATTAATGAGGACAATAGAGTTAATTCTCCCAGCAAATCTTGGGATGGACTCAAATGGATCACGTCGTTGAGTGATTGGTTTAAGCTCAATTTCGATGGAGCATCTGGGGAAACCCTAGCTCATTAGGTGCAAGATGTTTGATTAGAGACTCATCACAAATACTAGTGGAATGATCTTGGATTGAATCCTGCATTCATCACATGAACAACATTCACAACATGTATATATATTTGTTAGGATTAGATAATTACATCACATTCACAGGTTATCAATAATGCAACAATTTTGGAGGGAACATGATGGGTCTGCCCGAAGTTATATGCCAAGCCTAAGAGGGTGTATACCACAGCCCTCCCCCTTGGCGCTTTGTACCTGATTTCCCCATTATGTCCCTAAACCCCGAAGACACTTACCAACCTGTGGGATAGGGAAGAGATTGCAAGTGGGCTCTTTTGGCTCCTACCACTACACCTCAGGCCCTACCTTCATGAGGAGTTGGGCAGAGGTCGAAAGTGGGCTTTTGGCCCCTACCACTGACACCTCAGGCCCTTCCACAGGATGGGTTCCAGACAGTCACATGCAATTCTGATTCAACTCTAATAATAAAATTTATTTTAAGATTTATAAGCAATATGCAAGTATAGATTCCCAATTACTTGCAGAATTCAGACAACTAACATTTCCTTACTATGCAGAATCCAAGCTTATATAATGTAAGATAACAAATAGCAGATTTAACAGAATCAGATCTATGTATATACAAAATAGCAATTAATAGAGCATGCAGCACCAGATCGATATAAAGAGCATACATAATTAGGTAGGTATATAAGTAAAGCAACAAATAACAGAGCATATAAAAACCAGATCGACTTATATGTTAAATGACAGAGATACACCTGATCTGGTAATAATGAATGGTGCTGCTAATCCAGGCGCCTCCTTTGCTGATGTCTATCTTGTTCTGTTCTTTTATTGTTCGATTGATTGATTGATACTATTTGAATTCTGCAGACATAAGAGAATAAAGGCACTGTGGTCTTATCTGCCTATCAATCCCCTCTTATCTCCCTTTCCAATCGCTGATCTCAGATAATTATTTCAGACTGAGTTTTATTGTTTGGCTGATGATAATATTCTGTTCCTCTTTCCCACGATGGTCTTCTCCTTTTGGAATCATTCACTTTAAGTACCCGATATGTTTGAAAGTATTCGCTAGGGACGTGTCTCTTAAGCGAATCGCTTTCTTAGACCATTCTAATTGCATCGCCTCATATGGTAAGTAATCGCTGCATTTAAAGTTTAGGAATCGCTGACCAAATGTTAATGGTTGGGAATCACTGCCATTAAGGATGATTAGTATAGGAATCGATACCTTTAGGATTCCCCTGTTTGCTGTTAGTATATTTTATTTAAATATTTCTTGTTTGATATATTTTTTATTAATATTATTTTATATTGTTTTTCTTGTGAATATTATCTTTACTATTATGATATTATAAATATAATTATAATGTTATCTATGATAATCATAATTATAATATTTGAATTGCAATTATTCATTTATATTTTAATATTCATTAGACTATTTTATTTGTATTTTAATATTTCATATTTGATGTTACAATTTTGGGGGCATGACAATTTCAATATCAAACATCTATATAGGGAAGTTTGTTATGAAATAACTTGCACAATAGAAGAAAATAATAGGAATATGCTGCAAATACTTGATAATAATATGCCACTTCGAGGGGGCAACCTCCTAATCCACTTCTCGGGAGATACCTCCAATAGTCTTCAATAAGAACACAATACTCAACTTGATGATAATAACCTACCTATACCTCATATATATACATACTTATGCTTAGGACATCACCCAGGCTGACCTAAATAACAATATAATAATGATAATATGACTTAATTAAGAGTTAAGATAGCCACAAGCCAACTACTCATAACACTATACTCACTATAGTGGTAGGGGCATAACAAAGTTAATATGGCTGTGGATTTCCTTGCAAATTATGTTGTAGATATGCTAGAAGATAAAATCATTAGTGATTCCCCTCATGGAAGGCCCTTGAACATTTGATATTAGTATATGGGAAGTGGAGATATCACCAAAGATATTACCAACCCACATCCTCTGTTGATGGCATCATACATTTTCACTTGTTCGGCTCTACTTCGCCATTAATGATGATATCAAATGGAGAACTACCAAACATGTGAGACATGCCATCTCCAACCCCCTCAACTAGAAATGTAATATCAATTAAATGATGATGATCAAACTTCTAGATTAATCCATTCAATATACATCCAACCATTATGAATACAAGTTTTCAGTTTCACCATGGACTCCAACATAAAGATTGGTCACCAACTTAAGAAGGTGGTTAAAAGCAACTCGATTATCATCATACACACCAGTAAATTGGTTTTGGGAGAGCCATGTATGGTCATAGACCATAGATATCGTGTGAATACAGACATCTCTTTCATATTTGTGGGAGTTCTTTTGGATGCAAGGGAAATAAAAGACGCTATCTAGACAATGGCATTAGTGCTCATTCAACCTTGTTGGAGATTGGGACAAAAAACAATTTTGGATTCGGCTTTGATTGGTGTGGATTTTCTCCCTAGGGGTGGTGCATCAATGTTACAAGGTAATGTGATAGTAGGACCATGGTTGTTGTTTATTATCCCCTCCATGGACTTCAGTGAAGACTATTGAAGGGCACAAGCCACGTATGGCATCAACTTCCTAAAATTCACAAGTGTTGTGCTACACAAGGAATAGACTAGTCCTTTGCATTCACAAAGGAAAACTTGGAGGATGATCGCAATGTGGATGAGCAAGGTGCTCTATTCATTGGTTTTCTAGCTTCAATTTTACAGAATAAAATCTCGGCTCATATTTTAAATGTCTTCAAAGAAAGTGTCTTGATACAAGAACTTTGTAAATAAATCTCTCTGCCTTTGAAGGTATACTAGAAAGATGCTTTTAGTAAGGAGTATACATGGTTGTTAGAATGATAAATATTCCTAATGAACTATTCCTAAACTCGAATTTTTAGGTCCTTTTCTAAAGCAGCTATTCTATAAAATTTTTAATTTTGATACAATGGGCGGCCCCCTAGGCCATTTTCACATAAAAAAAGGGGGATTGAATGAAAATTATTAAAATAACAAAAAAAAAAACAATTGACAAAAGTAATCCTATTAACAATTAGAAGCTATGAAAATTAGAAAACAACATAGAATATTAAAAATAAAATGTTCTTGGGAAGCCAATTATCAGGATGATAATATATTTACACTTACAATATGGGGAGTTTGATAATAAAAAATGAATAAAATTGCAAAAGTTTCACAACAATAAGAATTTTGATTATAGATATAATATTAGATTATAATGTTAGAATCTAATAATATAATAAGATTGTAACAATTACATTGTGTTATAACAAAGTCTATATATGATATTATATTATACTATGATATTAGATAATAATATCACAAAAAACTTTGACACTCAACAACTAATGGAAAATAAATAATATATTAAGATGTAACATTGTATTGTATTATAACAATGTCTTCATACAGTATTATATTATAATATGATTATACTATAATATTACATTAGAATATTTAGATGGCATGAGTTACAATAAATTCTAATCACTAGGCATCTATAGGAATATAATATTCTATTAGAATTTAACATTATGTTATAATATAACATTGTCTAAGTATAATCTTGCATTATAATATTTGATTATATTGTTAAATTATAATAAAATAAGTATTAAGCTAACAAACTTATGATACAAAAAAAGTCATGAAAAAATAAATTCCATAGTGTGTTAAAATGCAACCTTAACACTCCAAAACAATTGGAAATATTAATAAAAACAATAAAAAATAAAAACGATATTAGATTGCAACATTATATTGCAATAAAGTAATGTCTTAATATAATATTAGGTGATAATATAATATTAGATTAAAATAAAATAACAAAATCTTGATCCTAGGCCCAATAATTAGAGATTTTGTGCTAGATTATAAAAAATAGAATATAATTTACTAAACATATAGCAACATTATATTATGATAAAAACAAAGACTTTTTTTACAACATATTATATTATAAAATTATAATACATAATATAATATTAGATTATAAATTAAGCATCATGCAAGAACCTAAAAGAAGGCCAAAAATAAGAGAGAAATTCAGTTAGACCATTCAATTAATTGAAAGAAATTAAAAACTTAACATAAAAGAGGAGGAAATTGATAGAATTAAAATACTCTTAGGCTATGAACTGATAGTAATACATGGAATTCTTATTATATGGACCTAGAGATAACAAATTGAAATAACGACCAAGTAAAAAAGAGAATAATTTAATAGAACACAAGGTTCTGAAAATTAACACTAGCAATATCAAGAAATATACAAAGACCAAATTGCCCCACGAGAGAAAAGATAAAATGAAATTAGATTATGTAAAGACTTAAAATCTTAAAAAGACGAGGTGCCTTAGAATTAAAGAAAAAACAATACTAACAAAGAAAAGGGAACACATATAAAAGGATTAAAAATAACAACACAAACATAAGAAACAAGGTCAAGAAGGGCCCTAGAGAATAAGAAACCAAAACTACCAAACCAAACCTTCTAAGCAAAACAAAACAAACAATGAAGGCTAGGGGAACATGTACACAAATGAGAATCAAGAGACATGAAGAAAAGGAAAGACTAAAGATGTGGTGAGTAAAGTGGAGAATGGAGAGCTGAACATAACCAAGAGACTAGAAAGAAAGAGAAAAGAAGCGAGAGACATTAAGAAGAGGACTTTGTTCTAATAAAATTTAACATTGGCTGCCATGCCAAACAAGCTCCATCCCTCATCATGGTTAAGGTTTGACAAGTAGTTATTGATTTCAATTGCTTCATTCAACTCTCTTAAAGAAATTATCTTCTTTCACTAGGACTTGAGTAGTCTCCAAGCTAATGTGGTGTTTAGAGTTGGAGTGTTTTGCAAGAGCAGATTTTGTGACCCATTTGTGCCTAATGATAGCATTGTGCTCCTTAATCCTAGGTTAAATCAAACAGCTGATCTCACCAATATAGGGCATCCCACTAGAACACTCAAATCTTATAAACCCCAAAATTTAGGTCTATAGGATCTTTGGTAGAAGGATTGAGGTTTCTAATAGTAGAGAAGGATTTGAGGCACATTTGACGTCCTTTCTACAAAGGAATTTGGCAATCTTATTGGAGACTCCTCCAATGCACGGAAGGGTGGCAATAGGGACACCACTAGACTCGCCAATCCTTTGGTTTAGAGAAGCACCATGTTTTGGCTCTTCTAAACACTCTAGAGATGTGTTTTTTGCAATAACTATTCAATTTGAAGATGTTGATCAAGTGGGCAAGCTCTTGATCGATGTGATATGCATCAAAAAGGAAAAATGCCCTAGCGGCCAAAGTCTTTGGAACACCAACTTTCTAGGTGGGGTGGACGTGGGAAGATGCATGGAGATAAAGATCGGTATGGGTGACTTTTCTAGACACTCAACAAGGTAGGGAAATATCAAATTTTCTAAAGAGAAGGATATCTAAGAAGGGGAGTTTGTAGTTGGTTTCAAGCTCCTTTAGTGAACTTGATGCACTCAACAATGTTGTTAAGATGAGAGTGGAATTCTTCTAATTTGATAAGGCCATAGGGGCACACATATGTTGGTATCGTCAACATGACATTTCCACCATTTAGGCTTATGACGAAAGGGATAATGGTCAAGTTTTTGTCATCTCTCTTTTGTATTTCAATCTATTTCATAATCTAATATCATATTATAATATAATATAGTCCTATCTTGTTTTCTAATTTTTGCAGCTTCTGATAGTTTAAAGGATTTCCTATATCAAATGTTTATTTGTTTTTTTAATAGCTCTCAATCCTTTATATTAATCTCAACCTATCATTAATTTTATAATTGATACATCTCCTTTTCAATAATGTCAGTCATAGAGTTCTTGCTTTGATTTAATTATTTTTTGACTTCCCTCTTTTGTTCTTGGTGTAAATTGTTAATATGTCCTAGGTTCTCTGTTTTCTTTTGTTAATAATGTTTTGAATTTAGCTTCTTTTGTGGTCCAACCATGTTGTGGCATTTTTTATTTTTTCTATTTCTTTCTTGTTTTCCACTCCATCTCACTTACCTGTTCATCTTTATATGGAACAAGTGCCGCAATCTGCCAACCCTCATTTTGATGATGGATCACAGAGTGTGATCCAAAAGGTTGATTGTAAAAAAGATTACATAGTTATATCTAGAAGCACTCACTAACATGAAGGGAATTATTTAAAATGAAAAAAAAAAAAGTTTTTGAAAAATAAAGCTTATTTTTATTGTTTATGCATTTCAATTTTAATTTAAACTTTCAACTAAACACTACAACCAAACAATATAGAATACAGAAATTGAGAACAATACAGAGCTGCCATCCTAAACATGGCCACTAAACACACAGGCATTTGTTTTATTCCTAAAAGCAAGTGTGCATCACAATAAAAGCATATAGTCGGTGCAGAAAAATGAATTCTATCGGTACCCAAGCAAGGATGTACACCTTCAGAACAGTGAGTGAGATATAAACAATTTTAATAAGCTCAAAAAAATACTTCCATATCACATTAACAACCAAACAGCTTCAAAAGACATAAAATGAATTCTACCAAATCTACTAGCTTGTAAAATTGTCTGGTGGAGTCCTCACTTCTCCCATGGTAACGGTTTTAAAAATTAGAGGTGCAAACCATAGCAGCAAAAATCTTTTGGGGAAAAAATCGGCAAACCAAAAGTATAAGATTTTTTTTAAAATCAAGAAAAAAATCAGGAAAAGAACGGATTTAAAAAAAACGTAAAAAATTGTAGAACAAGAGATAAAAACTATTCTTTTTTGAAATTGAAAAGCATTTCCATAGCATAGAGATATAGAGAGAAAATAAAATAAAGAGTTTAACTAATGAATTGTAGAAAATAGATTTTTGTAGTTTATATTGTGTCGCTGATTACATTACACTGCACATCTTTCAAACTCAAAGCATTACTTCACATTGCATAACTAATAATTAGATGCATTTTTTCAAACAGTTCGCTGCCTTGTCTATGCTACCACAATTTTCATAAATGTCTACCAAAGCATTTTATCAAATAGTTCATTGCCTTGCTGCTATGGCTAAAAGCCTGAAACAGGTGCATTTGAACAAGCCATGGATGCTTTGAAAAAATCTATCAAAGCATAATACTAAGCAATAGCATAGACAAGGCAGTGAACTGTTTAAAAAAATGCCTCAAAGAAATGTGGTCTCATGATGATGGAATACCCTAACACTATTGAGGTGGCTGGGGGATGGCACCACCTATCTAGGCAAAGATTCAACAACATTGGGGAGTCCAATGACAACTATGGTAGCGTATGGGCTAGGCAACAAGGCCGGCATGAGTTTTTCCAAGCGACAATGAAGATTGGCACCGCTACCAACAACAAGCTACTACATTTAAGCCTCCAAGGGGCTAGGTGTGTCCAAGGTCTAAGTCCCCCACGACCGCCCACTCCATGCCTTGCATAGGGACTGTACCTATACCTGCAATTCTTCAAAAAACAAAAATAAAATAAAATACTAACCTATACCAAAGTCGATGTGTGGCCTACATCAACACACAAATTGAGACAACGCATAGGCAACAAGACAATATGGCGATCGTATGGATCCATACATATGGTGCAAAAATCTATGACTGCCAATAAAGAACACAAAAATAACTCAACTTTTCTAAAACCAAACTCTATTGTGCCTTTATGGAATTATAGGTTTTTGGGCCTTATGAGCACAATTGTGAGGTTTGTTTTTCTTTAGAAGGCACCCTGAAAAAGTTCTTAGCAAAAACTCTCAAAAAAAACAAAGGGCTTGTTGATTTAAAGCTCTAATACCATGTTAGAGTTATGGAAGAACTCATAAGTACAATATCTAACCAACAAGACCAAAAACTTTCCACAAGAGAGACACAATAGAAAGAATTGCTATATTAGAAAACAATGAATACAATATGACAACAATACAATTAGATGGCATTGCTATATGGGCAAGGATAAAACACTAGGTGAAACCTTAGGACAAACTATGATCATGACAATTGTCTTAATCCTATGATATGTGATACAAAAAGTAAATGACCTAAGCAAGCTTAAGTAACTAGGTGTGAATAGGTTCTAAAGTGAAGCTACCTAGATAATATACCCTATTCACATCAACAACTCTCTCTTATGCTATGTACCTCTACCCAAGCAAATTAAACATGTGCACCTCATGTTGTATGTTATCTTTAAGACCACAAAGAAACAAGTTCTCACCTAGAATCATCTCTACTCACAAAGATAGGTTCAAGAATTGCTTAATATAGTCCTTGATCAATCCTATTTGTTGCAATTTGGTTAACTGGATAAAGTTATTCTCCAATACACTATTGCTACAATGCATCTACAATTTCCTCTACAAAAACTAACCAAGTGACTTTGATAACCATCTATACCAAATAAAAACTTCCAAATATAAGAATGCCATTGTAACCTTGTATCCACATGGAATACCAAGGATTTCAAAAAAATCTCCATTTTGGTTAACACAAGTCAATAGTTAAGTCAATAGATCCTTTCTATTTAACTTCTACATGTCCACTCGATAACAGGTTTCGAGGTCCAAACTAAGTGCTAGCCATGTGTTGAGGTTATACAACATTTGGATCAGGACGAATTGTCTTGATGATCCACCCCAATAGAATGAGGTATTGGTGGTAGGTGATGTATGGAGCTGCAAAGTTAGTTGTGAGATTGAAAGCTTATTGAAGAAACAAAAATCTTTTAGGGAAAAAATCAGCAAACCAAAAGTATAAGATTTTTTTTTTTAATTGGGATTTAAAAAGGAAAATTTGGATTTAAAAAAAAAAGAAGGTTAAGAAATGTAGAAAAAGGGACAAAAACATGTTTTTGAAATATAAAGGCATTTCCATAGCATAGAGATACAGAGAGCAATTAAATTGAGAGCTTAGCCCATGAATTGTGGAATCTATAAATTTTGGTGTTTGTGTTCATATCAAGTCTTGCCACTCCATCTACACTCGAGGTATGATCCATCTTTTCAAAGGAAAAGTTATGAAACTTGGTTTTTAAGGTTATCTAGACATGCATGTTATATGTGGTATTGTTATGATACTAAGGCATTTGTTGCTTCTCAATTTCTGTTTATGTATATTGGTTATGAGCCTCCCTAAACGTACATTTCAACATTGGACTCTGCATTGCTGTTAAGAGATATTTCTAATGAATTATTCTAGTGAGCTTCATTAAATATATTTTTATTCTAAGTTGTTGGTCCTAGTATGGGGATAGCTATGGGTTCGAGGTTTGGCTACGTTGATACGACATTATTTTTCTCTAGGTATGGATACAAGTTCATGTATGTATATATATAATTTTATATATATTAATATTATAAAAACATTGATACTCATAAATTCATAATTCAATTACTCGTCAAATGTCAATATATAATGAAAATTATAATTATTCAATATTGCCCTTCATCAAGAGCATCAAAGTCAACATTTGGTTCAATTTCATTTGAACCACAATGAGTTACAATGCCACTTCCACTAGAATACTCATAAATTCATAGTTCAATTACTCGTCAAATGTCAATATATAATGAAAATTATAATTATTCAATATTGCCCTTCATCAAGAGCATCAAAGTCAACATTTGGTTCAATTTCATTTGAACCACAATGAGTTACAATGCCACGCCCACTAGCCATGTCATATGTGAAAGTTGCCTCATTTAAAGAGATTTTTGGTAAGTTGTACAACAATAACGTCTAAGTCAACACAGTCAAGAGTTAGATCCCAATTCCTCATCACCCCGTCATTGTAATCAAGTATCTTATATGACAATAGATCCCAATAACTAGTTGGGGTTTGGGAGTGGCGACCCCAATGGGGTTGAGGGGTAGTGCCTCTCATGGGGATCTGGAGGCAATGCCCCTAGCAAGGTTGAGGGGTGACACCCCTGGCACCACCAAACCCAAATTAAGGCCTTCAAAACCACACAAACCTTCATGGTGGATGTTATTTTCACAATTTTATCACTTAAGGACAAAATTAGGTATTTGGCATTTTTTTGTTTATAAAAATGTTTTTTAAAAAAATTGTAATAGATTTCTAATGCCTATGAGCTTGATTGATTATATTTATATTTTCTATGAAACTTAGAATGTAATGCTTAAACCTTACATATGTGTTCATTCGTTGTGCCTATGTTTAAAGAGTATAAAATAAAGACATTTTCAAATTTATTTTTTAATTTGATTGAATGTTAGAAAATGTTTAAATAGTTTAAAGACATATTGAATTAAAAAATGTATAAAGACCAACAAGTTGTAGCAACAAACAAAGAAAATACCATCAATAGAAAAGCTAAAAGCATAGATTGGGAAAAAAATCTAATATTCAAGCTAACAAGTTGCAACAAAGCCTAAGGCATAGACTGAAAATAAAATCATGCCATGACTACACCCTACAAAGTCAATAAAATTTTGCACCGTCAAACAACACAAAAATCGTGGATAAAAACCCTACCAATAACCCTATTACACGATTAGGTGTGTTAGAGTAATAGGTTAATTACTTAATTAATTTAGTCATATTGATTAATTAATTAATTAAGTCAACTTTTACTTTATTTTTCACTTAAGCTAAACGAGATACGTCGAAAAGAGGACTCGGAGCACTTTTTAGTGGTGCAAGTATTTTTTGGAGATTTTTTCTCAGGTCCTTGTTATTTATAGTCAAAGTCAGATCTTCTTTTCTGGAGTTGCCTTCAGTGTTTTCGGCATAACTTTTGCATATGATGTTGAAAATGGGCAAACAAGATATTGTCGGAAAGCTAATTCTGAGCTCTTTGCAATGATGCAAGTGGTTTCCAAATTTGATTTTTGGTTTTTTCCGAAATTCCTTCTTCTCAAATGTGGTCCTTTTTGGACCTTATGGGCTCACATTGCATGTATTTATCATCTGTAAACGCACTGAAATAAAGTGCCTCAACTTTGTATGTGTAGTATTGGGATTCTTGCACATCATATTGTGCCATTATTGTACTTGCACTATTCTATAAAATGCCAAGGGGGGTTGATGTTTGTCTTTGTTTGCCATCATACCTTTGTCTAGTGAGTGTTCCTTCCACAACAACAGTGAATTACATTGATTCTTGACTCATGCATGTGTGCCTTTGTTTGCACACCCTTTATACTTTGCTGGTACTTTCATGTTTTCACATTCAAATGTTCTTGGTTCTTCTTCATGCACTTTTTTTTGGCATTCAGTTTCAGTGTACCTGTCACGACTCTCCCTTGTCAGCATTATGGGGGGGTTTCTATTGTTGGTGATATTGCTTCCTTGGTTTCGTTGGAGTGAGCTATGTATTCAATATTTGTTCCTATGTACTTTCAGATACAAAGTACATCAGTGGCTGGTTACTTGTATTTCGGTGAGACGGATCATTTACCATATGGACACTCTTGCATTCCTATTTCTGGAGGTTCTTCATTTCAGCACCATATCAGTCATCTTCGACAACAGTCTACAGCTTCGTGCTTCTGGATGTTCTACATGTTCCTATTTTCAAGGAAATTATCTTGTTTGGAGGCTTCTTTAGTCCTTCACTTCGCTTTCATCTCTTTTTGGAGTGGAGTTTTTCCCATGAGGTTTTCTCGTTTTCTCCTCTTTACAGAGATTTTGGTTGTATTTGGGTACATCATCAGGCCTTGTTGCTGGGACCCATCTTTGCTTTCATGCATTTTGTCCTTAGTTTTTTAGCTTCTCCCTAAGTTCATCTTAAGGGGGGTGTTAGAGTAATAGGTTAATTACTTAATTAATTTAATCATATTGATTAATTAAATAAGTCACCTTTTCATTTATTTTTTACTTAAGCTAAACTTGGGCACTTTAATAATTACTTTATTAAATCATAGGGTTCACTTTAGGGCTTTGATCTCCTTTCTTAAGGATTGATCTCTTTGTAATTATTCATTCTTGTTTATGCAATTTTACTCTCTTGGTTTTGAGAGCAATATCTTTGTGTTGTTCGAATCTCTTCTACGTGACAAATTATTTTGCTTGCAGGTGATCACTGGGTTCTGTGAGGTTGGTTTTTACAACTTCAACAAGGTGAAATCAGGCATTTTGAACTCCAAAAAATCAGGATTATACTTGGAAAAATCAATGGGAATCAAGAGAAACCGGTCAAAATCGGCAATCAAAGTGTTTTCATAAATATCATGTTTTTTACAAGGAAAAGATCGGGAATTACATGATTTTCCCAATTTATGCTTCCATGGTCCTAACAATCCACCATAAAAGACTCAAGTTTTGCTGATAAGTGATATATGGGGCTGCAAAGTTGGTTGTGAGATTCAAAGCTTATTAAGGAAATCTACAAGAGACGACCATAGCACATTGGTGCTACCTATTTCTCCTTTCATTTCAGATTTCATGTTGTGCAGAACCTCTTCTGAATGGCATAGTTTGTCATCTAACGAAGACAACATAATATCAGAAGTCCCATTTCATCCTCACTCTGAAACTGTATCCCCTTTGTTAGGAAATTTCCCTAGTTCATAGGAATTCTCGCCTCAACCTCTAGTTTGTGGCCCTATCATGCTGAGGCTTGACATGGCAAAATTTGTGGTTTTATTCTAATTGGACTCGGCATGCTACTACCCCTCTCCCACCCATTTGAATTCCCCTATCAATACTGCTTGAATGTCTCATTTTATTTGATGGTAGGGTTCTTAAGCTTCAAATATTTAACAAGATTGAAGATGGAGGGCTTTAAAGACAAAGGATTCTCAGAACAACAACAAAAAATGACACAAACCCCAGCTCTTAATTTTTGTTCATAACATATTGTGTATTTACAGTAACCTAATGCAAACAATAATGTTGTTAATTTAAAATTGAAACTATGTCATTACCAATTCCTCCTCCTTGACAAGGTCTTGGTCAATAGAAGTTGCCCACTCAACTGCCACTAGTCTCACCAAAGAGAGAAGAAAGGCATCTACATATATCATTCTCCTGTGAGGGAAGTGATATAGCTACTGATAATGACACTTTGAAGAAAATGTGTGATTTTCAGTGACTCCCAATATACATGGATTAAGATGCCTTGGAAAGGTAACATTGTAGAAGCCTAAGAGCTATAGCATGGTGCGGATAAAGTTTTAATGTTATATAGTCTGCAAAGCAACATTCTTGCAAATAGATTGTAGATAATATCATCTGAAGAATATGAGATTTGAATATTATCTGCAATGTTAATCTTAAGGGCATGCTGCTCTGAAGGCCATAATATTAAAAATAAATTTTAAATTTTAAGATCTCCTTGTTAGTAATCAGAGGAAATATAAATAATGGCGTTAAGCATTTGGCATCTGCTATGTCCTGGTCTATACTTCCATATTCTTCTGTTGCATTTAAGATCACAATTGTTGCAACTTGGTAATCCCTTCCTCCTAGGACTGCAAGCCTTTTCTCACATAATTCACGTTTTCAGGAAGCTTAGCATTCTGGACTGCAATTACCAGGAAACTTAGCAGTTTGGACTTCAATCATCAGGAAGCATTTTCTTGCCTCGTTAACTTTTTCATTATTTTTATGATTCCTCATCATCTCTTATTCATCGTTAGCCTCATTAGAGTAGACTAGGATATGACCCTCATGCTTTATCAACCAGGTGATCTACAGGGCCTGTATGGCAAGTACTAACTCATGTAAGAATAATCTTTCTGCTTGAGTGCTACATATAATGAAATCTAGTAGAGCATGTGGTAGACCCATAAAGCTTGTGCATATGAAGTCCTTGAAAAGAGTCTCCAATTCCCCAAAGAGATTTCTTCCCTTCCTCTAATATTTGAAGTAAAATAATAAATAAAAGTTTCTACATAAAGCAACTGACACCATTTATAGATAAAAGAAGTAGTGTAAATTTTGTTTGATTGCAAATCACGGAAACTAACAGCCTTTGTACTGCTTACTTGACAAAACAATGCTAGGAAGTCTTTGGACTAACCATCACATATAATCAACCTTAATACTTAGTGTCAGCATTGTAAAGGCTAAATGAAACAGCAAAAAGGGCTTTATGACCATAAGATGTTTGGTCCTTACACGACAAGGTACTTCTAAGTGGCTGAACTATTCCAGATGCCCATAGAAGTCATATGATCATAAAATTTCCCATATTTTGGATGTATGATAGTTTGGTTTTATCACTATATTTACCCTACTTAAATTCATTTAATAGTATCAATATCTATCAGACCCTACCATCACTTTAGTTCATAGTTTATAACAACTAACATAAGACGCTTAATCTATGGAGAGAATCATAGACTATGAAGGCATTATCAATCTCTGCAGGAATAAGGATCGTTGTTTCACACCAAATACTTATCATGTTATTATTAAAATGCAGTACTTGGATAAAAAATACAGTTAGAAATGTAGAACATGAAATCATCATTTCCAGTCACTTAGACAAAGGATTAAGAAAGCTACAATTGTTTAAAGCGCATAGAATGCATCCACCTGAACAAGCAAAACAACATTCTTGGACTCTATAATTTGCATCAGTGTCTTCACTCCTCCATCACATATAAAATCATTTCTTTGCATTCCACCATCTTCCTTGCAGCAAGCACTTTCCAGAGCCATAAGTGCAACCTGGTAGACAGGTAAAAATGTCTCAGATACAGATAAGGTTGTCAAATGCTTCAACAATACAGAAAAATATTGAGTACATAAAACAGGGAGAACCCATAGGAAGATCTATCACCAGACGAAGTTTGTTGCATGGACTGGTTCTTATAACAGAAAGTAGAGGTTGAACAACATGAAGTTGAAGCAATCTATTACGAGATTCTGGAGTCTTATCTAGTAAAACATTAATGGACTCGATAACCTGTAGAAAAGAACAATTTAGAGCTGTAGAGGACTTGTCTCGTCAAAAGTAATATTTGTACCAAATATGTGACTATATGAAAAATATAGAAGTTCTAACTAGCTTGGTTTTATTTTGAAGAACATCTTAGCAAGTATCACCAAAAGATTATGAACAGGAAAAACAGAAATCGAGCTCAGTATTTCCTGAAATTTTATAAAATAGAATAAAGGGTAAGTTATTAGATAAAGGCACCTGATTTATTAAGCTAAAGGAAAGGCCTACTTAACTGCACCAATATTCAATATTTTCAAAGCTTGCCTTTTTGCAGATTCTCTTGCTGGTTGTACAATGTACCCAGGCAAGCGCTTGATTAATTAATCCATTGTGATGCAATTCGTGAAATATTCCTGCACCATGCAAGTGGAAATAAAATTCAAAGCCCATCCAAATAAATGCAATGAAAATTAATGCAGAAAATAAGGGACACTTTAAAAAATGCTCACCAGGTAAATCAGAATCACAAAGACAAAGAAAAGTGTCAATGCACAGATTCTGCTGAGGTTCTTCTCGCTGAAAGACCATAACACTCAAAATTAGAAGTTATAAAACACGATGATCTCTTTTCATATGAATAATGAATAACATTGAATTTACTGACTGCTTCGTGGAAGATTAATGTCAACTTTCTCAGAGCCCCAAGTCGTAATGCTTCAGAATGTGTAGTTGGACAATGGCGAAGTAAATTTCCCAAAGCCAACAATGCATTAAAGCGTACAGAAGCACTTTCATGAGAAAGAAGGGCAACTAATTTGTGAATTCCCCGAACATCTATGAGCTGCAACACAAATATTCCATCTTACATAAATGTGTCTTTATTCAATAGAAACACCACCAATGTTAGAGCAATGTTAGAGATTCTTTTGTTGGGAAAAATTATCTGAATTGAGAATTATTGTGCATACCTTATCTCTAAATTCTTCAGCATGTTTTGATCCCCCTGCAGTAGAAAGAGCAAGGAAATATGAAGCTCCAGCCAAAGCTCGACTACTGACTTCTTTTGATGTCAAGATATGAAGAAGCCATGTGCAAATCCATTCATCATAAAGTGCTGAAAGCTCATTTTCACTGTTACAAGCCCCTGACTTGTCCTGTTAAAATTTTGTTTCCCAAATAAAATGTAAGAAAACAGAAGATCAGCCGACTCTTAACATGTATTTTCAAAGTAGTAGATCTTTCATCTCAAATATTTTTTTGAGATTATTTTATAAAAATAAAGATTATGGAAGAAAGAGTAATACTAAATCTTCCCAATAAGTCAAAAGCTATATGCTACAATTAACTTTTCAGTGTTCAGTCAGCCTGAAGGTAATCCTGACAACTTGATCATTCACAGATAAATAAATATGAATAAAATACAGTTGCACTGTTGCTGTTCAACAAAAATAGTCCATAGTTTATAAAAAAAAAATTAACAAATAACTGAGTTTGAGGTTAGCAAAAAATTAAAGGTTTAGTATTTTTAATAATGGTGCAAAATATTGGTAAAAATCAAAGTTACACCGAGAAGCGTCCCCTACCCCAAAACCCACTGTCCCCGTCCCCTGCCGTCGACGTGACGGAGGGACACAAAAGGGACATCCCCCAGCCGTCCCCGAAACAGCCCAACTAGCACAAAACGGGAGGATGTCCCCTGCCCTTTGGGGATGTTTCCCTGTCCCCGGTGCGGATGGGGGACGTTGGAAATGTTCCTCGTCGTACCGGGGACAGCTATGGACAGGGAGCTTCTTGGGTTAAAAAAACATTTAAAATTTTGATTTTTTAAATATTTCATCCTCCTTTCTAAGGTGATTTTTGTGTTTAGGCTATTTGACATTTTGTCAAACACTTGGCATGCAAAGTGACAGTTCTGATTTCTGAATGTTTATGCTTGTGTTTGATTGAATTTTAATGCCAAATCATTTGCATAAAACATAGAAATGATAACCGCTATCATAACATCAACAAATATGAAACATTCAACCTCAAATCTGATTTTATTTGCACTATATCAAGTCTGACACATTGCATTACAAGTCTGATATAAGTCTGATTTGATTACAGCAGCAGACATTTCCTTCAAAATCTAATTTATATTGATTCCCAATGAAATACAAACATACCCGGATCATTGGCTACAATAATAAGTTTAATGACATTTATTATGCTGTTATGCACTGCTCTCGCGATTTATTTACATATTGATATTGTTGTTATCAATTATTAATTTGACATATCTCTCTCTTTCCCTCTCTCTCTCTCTATAATATATTAATAAATTTTGAAAAAATCATATATATATATATATATATATTGTATGTCATCGTCCCCTAAAAATGGCCCCCTAAGAAACGTCCCGGAAATGCGTCCCCTGCCATCCCTGTCCCATAAATGTCGTGGAACATAGGTAAAAATTAATTAAGCTCTGCAATTTTTCGCATGGATCGAAGGGTGGGGTCATGGGCTGATGATGCAAAGAAGGATTTTCCCCTTCGCTCTCCTCTTCGCAGCGGACAGCAAGAACCTTCATGCTCGAGGAACACTAGGAATCGCAAGGTCATGAATCACTGGAAGCACGGTATAGGGGAAGCCAAAAACCCTGGGGCATCAAACGGCTCCAAGGTAAGATCGGTGGCAATCAACAGTGCCTGGAAGGAGGGAAGCCAATTGGAGGACATCAGGGAAGCCCCAAGAGCTGAGACAAGGGCAATCGGCTTGGAGGAGCAATCAGACGGGATGGATGAAATCAACGATGGAGGGAAATCAGAATTGAAGGGGTCAAAAAGGAAGGTATGGTCGATTTGGGCAAAATCATCAATCAAAGTTGGAGAATGGTAGTGGATCAATAGAACCGGAGGATCTAGGAGAAAGAATGCCTCTGTTTGCCATAGGCGGGAATGTGATTCATCTGAATCAGCAGGGGCGCAATCTCCCATCGAGGAAAACAAACAGCAATCATTGGAGTGCAGGGAGTAGGAACCAGCAGAAGGAAGGACAGTAGAACTTCAAAGATAAGGAACCAAGTCATCCAAAACAAAAGCAAGGCATTAAACAATAAGGTGGTGGTAGTCCCAAACAAGGCCCTTCTACTGTCAAAAAAGCATCTGAGAAAGAGGGCATTCTTCACAAAGTGGTATAGCAAGGGTTGCACCAAAAGCAGAATTTGGATTGGTGTTTTGATCACTAGGGGAAAGAGGTAAGTGTAAGATTCCTGCCTAATGATTTTTTGTTAATCCTTTGCTCTTCGGAAGTATTAAAAATAGACATCATGAATGAAAAATACCTCTAGATGGATGGAGTGGGATTCTACATTAAAAATTGGAAGCCCAATTTCAACCCCTTCAAGCATGAAATGGAAAAAGTAATGTGGTGGGTGACATTGAACAACTTGCCATGTGAATTTTGGGATAGAGAGATTTTAGCCAGCCTAGGTGGGGAACTGGGATCTTTCATATGTTTGATGAAGAGGCATTGCTGACTGGCATCAACATAGTTGGAAGAATTTGCATTGAAATAAACCCAAACAGCACCAAATTGGATGAGATAGAAATAATAACGGAGGATGGGGTTTGGGTACAAAAAATTGAAAGGAATTCCATGCCAACATGCGGATCAATAACCCAAAAAAGCGAAAGGGCCTGGGAAACTTACGGGGGGCACCTCTAGGGGAAAACAACTTGGGGGTTGGGGACACGCCCAAAGCGATTGTTCCAATAACAGCCAACAAAGCATCAAGGAATCATCTAGGGGAAAGCACGTCTCAAGGCTATCAAGAAGAACAAGTTGATTGTGCACTGATGCCCATGTTTGACAAGGCAACTGAGCCCATAATTGAAGTTGAGACCAAAGAAATGCCTAACCTAGAAGATGTTGAAGAGACATGACAAGCGATGGATGAAGTGGAAGACATTCTGAAGGTGGGCTGCAAATTGTTGGGCATCACAGGCCCTTGGAAGGGGATGAGGTCTGGGCAATAAAGAACACTGAAATGGATCCGAAAGGCAAAGAAGTACTTGAAGATGGGGAGCTTCAAATAAACTTGGAAGAGGAAAAGGAGCTAGGAGACAATCAAATGGAGGTTGACGGTGGCTTAGAGTCTGAAGAGCCAGAAATGCAATCCAAAGAAGCCTACACTCCAAACTCGGGGAAGTTAGGAATCAAGCAGAGGGATGTGAGCAAGAAATCTCCAGATTGAAGAAAAAGCAAAAAGTAAGGCAGGAAACCAAACTGCAAAAAGAGGGTTGAGGATGGTGAGGCTGAAGGTCAAGTTAAGATCACTACAATGATGCTAAGATCCGGGAAGGGCGTTACCCTTCCTGGGGAACAATGAAGGTCCTTTCGTGGAATGTTAGGGGCTTAAACGCCCCTAACAAAAAGCGCCTAGTAAGACGCTTCATGGAGATATCAACAGCTGATATTTTCATGATTCAAGAATCCAAAATCAGGAAAGAGGATGCTGAAATGTTTAAGAGGAACTGCTGAAGGTGGTGTATGGAATCAGTGGACTCAGAAGGCGCTTCAGGGGATCTGATCGCTTTGTGGAGACCTCAGTATGTGTATGTAGAGAGGGCAACAGTGCAAAAACATTGGTTGGCTTGCAAAGTCAAAAGTGTGTCGTCCAACCTAGCCTTCATCCTAATCAACGTCTATGGGCCCGCCTGCTGCATCAAAAATAAAAAGAAAAATTTAGGGCGAAATCGGCAACTTCTTAGCTCTCAACCAAGGGAGTTTTACATCTTGGGCAGAGATTTCAATGCCATATTGCACAATCGCGACAAACAAGGGGGAGTGGAGAGGAGATACCAATCTCAGGCTGACTTTGAGCAATTTGTAGAAGATAATAGTTTGATGGATATTCAGATGGTAAACAGAAATTTCACTTGGACCAATCGACACTTGGGTTTCAGCAATATAGCTGAGAAGCTAGACAGATACTTCTTTAAAGGTGATCTTGGTGCATTCCCATTCACACTTGAAGGGAGTATTGTTCCACATTCATGCTCAGATCACTTTCTTATCAAATTAGAGATCATGGGGGGGGGAAAGGCCATTTAGATGTCCTTTCAAGTTTGAGCGCATGTGGCTGAAAGCGCAGAATTTCCACAATCTAATCACACAATGGTGGGAAGAAACCAATACGGAAGGAACAAAGATGTTCAAAGTTGTCACCAAATTTAAACTGGTTAAACAAAAACTTAAAGAATGGAACAAGTTGTGCTTCAAGGACATATTTGAGACAAAAAGAAGGGTGGAGGAAGATCTAAAAAATTTGAATGAAAAGGTCTTCGAGAGTGGAATGAACTATAAATTTTTTTTGAAAGAAAAGGAGCTTCTAAAAGAATATAAAGAAGTGCAATCCAAGGAAGAGATATTTTGGCGGCAAAAATCAAGAGAGACATGGATCAAAGGAGACAGAAATACAAAATACTTCCATAATGTGACTAAGATGCAAAGGGAGGCAAATCACATCATCAGAATCAGGAAGGCGGATGGGAGGATGCTGGAGGATCTTGAATCTATCTCACAAGAGACAGCCTCCTACTTCTGCAGTTTATTAAACAACATAGAGGGCTTAGATTTGGAATCTCAAAATAATTTGTTACAAGGCATCCCCCAGTTGATAACGAAAGCACAAAATAAAATGTTAATGGCTGCCTTTACAAAAGAAGAGATCAAGATAGCAATCTTTCAACTCCACTTGGACAAAGCCCCAGGTCCGGATGGCTTTCCAACTAGCTTTTTCCAACACTGTTGGGACATTGTTGGGAGAGACCTAACTGCTGCAATTAAAGATTCTAGGGCTTCAGGTAAACTTCTGAGAGAAATGAACAATACATTCATAGCATTGATCCCCAAGAAGGAAAAGAAGATATCTTTGGATGAATTTCAACCCACTGCCCTATGCAACACAATCTACAAAACTTTAACAAAAGCCATTGCAAACAACCTAAAATTGATCCTTCATGAACTAATCTTGGAAGAACAAACTGGGTTTGTGCTAGGCAGATCCATACTAGATGGAGTGGTCATTGCTCAAGAGGCAATACATTCCATTTAGAAGAATAATAGGCAATGTATGTTTGTTTGCCTACGGAATGGAATTCTACTCTTACGTACTACTGGCAAACTGGTAATGTACAGAACATAGGATAAAACAGTAAACTGAAAGATATCATATTTGAATGCCAGAAACTTTATTCATCATCAGAAATATCATGTACAAGAGAGTATCACAATGCTTACAATCTAAACATCGGCAACAAAGACTCCATAATTCTTTCCCGACTATCCCAACCGACTACATATAACGCTCGGCGGTGGTTAGATAACCAACCGACATGACGTTTCATAACAACATTAACATTAACATAATCGGAACATGCTTTCCCGAAAGTACATGACTTTATTATTCTTTACTAATCTATAGTTTTATTAACCACGGCCGACTATGACCACGGCCGACTACAAAGTAAAGATATATGACTAACAATGTTGATAAAACTTGACATCAAGAAGGCCTATGATAGGGAGGATTGGAGATTTTTGTGCAAGACCTTGAGGGCTTTTGGTTTTGATACGCAATGGATCAATTGAATATTCGAATGCATCTCTTGCCTGCATTTCTCTATCCTTCTAAATGGCACTCCGGAGGGGTTCTTTGAGAGCTCCAGAGGTATCCTTCAAGGGGGCCGCTTATCCCCATTTTTATTCATTATCATGGCGGAAGCATTGGGCAAGTCAATTTTAAAGGCTGTTGCAGGCGACAAATTGGAAGGCATTCAAGTAACAAGCAATCTACCAATTGTAACTCGTCGGCAATTTGCAGATGACATGATGTTGTTCGGGGCTGCCAAAAGAAGGGAAGCCTTGTTCTTCAAACAGATTCTTGACCAGTACTCTTAGGCCTCAGGGCAAGAGGTTAGTGAAACAAAATCAAAAAAATTCTTCTTCAATACGCAAGCAAGGAAAGAATAAGAAATTGGCAAGATTTTGAAGTTCGGGAAAGGAAATCTACCTAGCACCTATCTTGGTCTACCTTTGGCCAAAGGGCTAAGAAACAGTAAATTGTTAGAACCTTTGGAAAGCAAAATTAAACAGAAGATGGAATCATGAAAAGGAAGGTGGGTCTCTTGGGCAAGCAGAATTACAATGTTGAAGGAAATTATTCCTATGATACCAATTTACCTTCTTTCTTGTCTATGTCTCCCAACTAAATCATATCAATCGTTGAATTGGAAATTGAGAGTATTTTTGGCAAGGAACCTCGAAAGAAAACAAAATATTATTAATAGCTTGGGCTAAGGTGTGCAAAGCCAAAGAAAAGGGGGGGACTGGACTCAAAGATCTGCCAAAAGTTAATAGAGCTTTATGTAAAAATACTTAGGCAAATAGCAACAAACAGAAATACAATTTTGTGTACTCAACTGAAAATTCACACACAAATAGAACTCTCAACCAGACAAAATCAATAGAAGCAAGATTCTATAAAAAAAAACAAAGCACCAGAGAACCACCAAATATTGGTTTTATATCATTCGATATACCAAAACATGCGACCACAGAGTTTATTATATCCGATTGTAAAATTCTACGACAAGAAATAACACTTAACACGACGACTTCCCAGAGTTCATCATGCACTTGATACAAACTTCACTCAGACAGAAATAAATTCCCAATCATACAAATGACACCATGAAGATTCAAAATCAGATATAATATATATTGGAATCAATTCACATACACGAAGAAATAGTGTTATGCGATCTGGAATCCACAAGTGGCATGCACACCCTCAGAATGGACGCCAGATGAATTGTAGTGGCGCCGACACCTAATAATGCTTGCGATGCCTACGATATGGGAAGAGCGCTACTATGCCTTACTCAACAGAGGACTGTTTGATGAGCTTCGGCCAAAGCCGTGAGGCTCGGCCAGATCGGATAATGCCGCCTCCACTCAATACGCCATCTCTTAATTCGTTGGTTCCCAATCTCACCAGTCGCTACCTCTGTTCCTTCCTCCAACCTTCAAAACTAGTCGCACCTACAGTCCGATCAAGAGAGTCCTGTGAGTTATGAGAAATGGTGGAAGCAAGAACACAAATACTCTCAAGTATTGAAGCTACGCTCGATACCTGAGTGCCCAAGCCAGAACAGCTACGCCCTTTGTCAACTCGGCAAGACAAGAGTCCAGAATTCGTGATGATTGACTAAGAAGTTAGTCACCAATTTAAACTAAACAAACCACCAACAAGAAAGTATGTCGGCCAGAACAATTATTAAATTCAAATTTTGATTTGGTGCCTCAAGAGAGATCGGCCCACAAAGCTCCTAATTATTAATTATTTTATTATCAATAGTGTTTAAAAACACTTTTTTTCCAAAACAAGTCGGCCTGAGAACTCAAATCGGACTTGGGACATTACAGTCCCCTCCCTCATACTTTTGTTGGTCCTCCAGCAACCTCAGATTGGGATGTTCAAAAATCTCCACGCCCTCCCATGTTGCATCTTTAGCAGGCAGATTCTTCCATTTCACCAAATATTCTGGAATGACCTTGTTCCTCAGCCGCTTCTCTCTTACATCCAACACCTTCTCGGGCTCAAGAATTAGCTTGCCTTCATCATCTAGGGGTGGCAACTCCATTGATGGTGTGATTTGTTGTCCCAACGCCTTCTTCAAGCATGATACATGAAAAATATTATGAATGAATTTTGCTCCCTGGAGGCAACTCGAGCTCATATGCAACTTCTCCAATCTTCCCTGTGATCCTGAATGGCCCATAGAATCTTGGTTTCATCTTTTCCGCTTCGTTCCCCTTGAGAGATGACTGTCTGTATAGCTGCAATCTCAAATACACCATGTCATTAACTTCAAAAACCCTCTCAGTCCTTCACTGATTTGCATATAACTTTTGCTGATTTTGGGCACACTGCAAATTTTATTTCAATGAGTTCATGATGTCCACATTTTGTTGTACCATGTCTCTAGCACTTGGAACTCTACAATCTGCAAGGATCAGATTCATGAAGGAGGTAGCCTTGTAACCATAGAATGCTTTGAAAGTGGACATCCCAATGGACATGTGATGTGTGGTGTTGTAGCAAAACTCTCCAAAATGTAGCCATTTCACCCAAGCTGGTTGCTGCCCCGTCACATAGTTTCTCAAATATCCTTCAATCCGCTTATTCACGATTTCCATTTGTCCATCCGTTTGGGGATGATAGCTAGTACTAAGAGTTAATTCTGTGTGAGCCAAACGAAAGAGTTCTTGCCCAAACAAACTTACAAATCTGTTGTCCCTGTCACTCACAATGTTTCTTGGCAACCCACGAAGTCTAAAAATTTCTCTAAAAAACGGATCTGCAACTTGAGGAGCCTTAAATTCCGAAGTAATGGCATAGAAATGAGCATATTTAGTGAGCCTATCCACCACAACATAAATACAATCTTTACCTTGCACCTTAGGAAGTCCCATGATGGAAACCATCGATATGCTTTCCCACTTTTGATTTGGGATGGGCAAGGGTTGCAACAAACTAGCTGGTAACACGTTCTGTTTTATTTTGTTGGCACACCAAACATTCTCTCACGTGCTGCAATATATCGTTCTTCAGCCCCTTCCATGCAAAACGTCCTCTTACTTGCTTGTACGTCTTGTAGAATCCTGGATGTCCAACAAGAGGAGTGTCATGGCAAGCTTTTATAATCTTATTCTTGATCTTGGATTGAGGCACAAGATAGACCCGATCTTTGTAGAGAATGAGCTCCTCCATCACCTTGTACCTGTCATCATTTATCTTCCCCTCCAAGATGTCGTTAGCAAAGGAATCTTTAGCATCCTCAGCTATAATGCCATCTTCCAATCAGCAGATACATCAGTCACGGCACAAATGTAAGGCTTCCTAGAGAGAGCATCGGCTACCACATTGTTCTTGCCTTTCACATATTCAATATCAAAATCATAAGCTTGGAGTTTGCTTACCCATTTCTGCTGTCTATCATTCAAGTCTCGCTAATTGAGGAAGTACTTCAAGCTGTTATGATCTGTCTTCACCACAAGTTTCCCACAAACCAGGTACTGCCTAAACTTAGCAAGGGCATGCATGATCGACAACATCTCCTTATCATAGATGGAGAAAGCCTTCTCTGCATTTGTGAGTTTCCTGCTCTCATATGCTATGGGGTGCTTGTTTTGCACTAACACTGCTCCAATACCTTCCCCTGAAGCATCACACTCAAGTACAAAAGGGGATGAGAAATCTGGAATAGCCAAAACAGGACATGAACTCATTAACTCCTTGAGTTTATCAAATGCCTGTTGTGCCATGGGACTCCAAGTGAAAGCTCCTTAGTCAGATTTGTCAATGGTGCCGCAAGCTGGGAGAAACCCTTCACGAATCTTCTGTAGTAGCTGCAAAGACCCACAGACCCTCTCAATTGTGTCAAGTTCTTGGGCCTAGCCCACTCCTGAATAGCCTTGATATTTTCCTCATCAACACTAACCCCTTGTGCGCTGATCTTGTGACCCAAATATAGAATCTCAGTCATCCCAAATTCACATTTTGACATCTTAGCATAAAATGAATTCTTCTCAAGAATGTCAAGTACCTCCTCTATATGCTTCAAATGTTCTTCCCATTGCTTACTATAGATCAAGATGTCGTCAAAGAAAACCAACACAAATTTTCTCAACTGAAGAATGAATACCTGATTCATGCAGGATTGGAAAGTAGCGAGGGCATTGGTTAACCCAAACAACGTCACCAAGAACTCATAATGCCCATAATGACATCTGAAAGTTGTCTTATGCACATCCCCATCTCTGACTCTAATCTGATGATATCCTGAACGTAGATCAATCTTGGAAAAATACACTGCTCCATGTAGCTCATCTATCAATTCTAAGTGTCAATGAAATTATGAGTAGCTCCACTATCTATCAACACTCTCACTCTCTGACCTTGAAGGACTCCTTGAACTCGAAGAGAATGGTATCGTGGTGCACCTAAAAGTGTTGCAAGAGTACCTCCCGTGGGGCCTCCTTCTATCACAACTTCTTGTTCTCCCTCATTAGTGACCTCCTCATTGCCCCCTTCTTCGATATCTGCCTCATCATCGGAAACCACTTCAATGTAGTAGACCCGACCCCTCCCTTGACATCTGTGACGTTCATTCCACTTTCTTTACAATAGTAGCACAAGCCCTTCTTACGGAGTTCATTCCTTGACATTTCATGTGGTCCTGGAGGAGGGCCCTTAGGTGGTGGATTAGCCTTAATGAAAGGCTTCTTTGTCTGCCCTACTGGTGCACTTTTGCCAATAGACTTCCCTTTCTGGGTGGAATCTTCAAGACTCAAAGCCCTTCGGATAGCTTCCTCTAATGTTGTTGGCTCTAAAGCTCTCACCAAGCCACGAAAAGACTCTAATAGACCTTCAATGAAAAAGAACATGAGCCTCTTGTCTGAAACATCAGATACCATCAACGCGAGTCTTTGAAATTCTAAAACATAATCATCCATGGTGCTTGTTTGCTTGAGTCTTGTCAACTCCTGGAAGTATGCTTCAGGATCTTTCCTATCAAATCTTTCTATCAGCTTATGTGTGAAATTTGCATGTGTAGATACTTGTCCAAATCCCTAAGTCACAATGCCATGGTGCCACCACTCATGAGCTAAACCCTCCAAATGTAGAATGGCAAACTTGATAGCTTCTTCTTTGATCATGGGGCTGAGAGAAAATTATGTATCCAACTTCTGTATCCATGCTTGTGCAGTCACCTTCCCTAAGCCATCAAATGTTGGAAGTGTCAGCTTACTCACCATGTGCTGCAAATTCCTATTGGGGTGGTAAGTTACTTGGCTTCCCTTCGATCCATTCTTTATATTGTGAAATTGAATGAATGGAAGCTAGTGCCTTATCTCAAGATCAATCTGCATATAAGCTTCCATACTTGCGTTGATATCACCTTCTGCTAGACTATGTTCTTCACCTCCATGATTTGGTCCATGCTTGGGTAGAAAAGTGGGTTGTGTGGGGCACATAATCTTATTGCTTTGATTTTCAGATCCAGAATTGTTGGAATGACTACCTTTCGGGCCATTGTTTGAAGCTGATTTGCAACAATTGTTCTTGTCATTCATGGACTGCATCATTAATTGTAACATCTGGTTCGTTTGCTCTTTCTGCTTGGCCATTTGCTCCTGCACATGGGCCATCTTTTTCAAGAAATTCTCAAATTGATCATCTTTGTCTCCCATCTTCTTACCTCTATTTCCTATTCCGGAAGACTCTGTCGCTGCTTTTGTTCTTTCCCTCTCAATGGCGTGCTGATCTCTTTGACTCAACTACATAAAATACCCTCAGGCTAGTAGGGTCTACGGCTCTAATACCACTGTAAAAATACCTAGCCAAATAGCAACAAATAGAAATACAATTTTGTGTACTCGACTGAAAATTCACGCACAGATAGAACTCTCAGCAAGACGGAATCAATAGAAGCAAGATTCATAAAAAAAAAAAAAACAAAGCACCAGAGAACCACCGAATATCAGCTTTATATCATTCGATATACTAGAACATGCAACCACAGAGTTTATTATATCCGATTGTAAAATTCTACAGCAAGAAATAACACTTAACACAACAACTTCCCAAAGTTCATCGTGCACCCAATACAAACTTTACTCAGACATAAATAAATGCCCGATCATACGAATGACACCATGATTCAAAATCAGATATAATATATATTGGAATCAATTTGCATACACGAAGAAACAGTGTTGTGCGATCTGGAATCCACAATTGGCGTGCGCACCCTCAGAATGGACACCCGATGAATTGTAGTGGCACTAACACCTAATAATGCTTGTGATGCCTACGATATGGGAAGAGAGTACTGCTATGCCTTACTCGACAAAGGACTGTCAAACGAGCCTCGGCCAGAACCGTGAGGCTCAACAAGATCGGATAATGCCGCCTCCACTCAATATGCCGTCTCTTAATTCGCTGGTTCCCAATCTCACCAGTCGCTATCTCTGTTCCTTCCTCCAACCTTCAAAACTAGTCGCACCTACAGCCCGATCAAGAGAGTCCTATGAGTCATGAGAAATGGCGGAAGCAAGAACACGAATACTCTCAGGTATTGAAGCTACGCTTGATACCTAAGTGCCCAAGTCAAAGTAGTTACACCCTCTGTCAACTTGGCAAGACAAGAGTCTAGAATTCGTGATGATTGACTAAGGAGTTGGTCACCAATTTAAATTAAACAAACCACCAACAAGAAAGTATGTCGGCCAGAAGAATTATTAAATTCAAATTTTGATTTGGCCCCTCAAGAGAGGTCAGCCCACAAAGCTCCTAATTATTAATTTTTTTTTATCAATAGTGTTTAAAAACACTTTTTTTCCAAAACAAGTCGGCCTAAGAACTCAAATCAGACTTGGGACATTACACTCTAGGTGCTAAATTGATCTGGAGAATGTATAGGGACAGTTCATCAAAATGGGCAAGAATTTTCCAAACTAAATATCTCTCCAATGAAGATGATAGAAGTATTCTAATTGCAGAAAATCTACCAAGAGGTTCTTGCATTTGGAAATTTATGAGGGAGTGCAGATCACTGATCATTGACTTCATCTCCTGGGACATCAGGGATGGCCACACTGCCTTGTTTTGGGAAGACTCCTAGGAGGCCTTCCAAGTTTATCAAATTCAATAAATGTGGAACATTCAAAAAGAATTTTTCCCTAGCTATGGGGCACAAAGGTGAGAGACTACCTAGAGGAAAGGATGGTTGACGACATCCTAGGCTGGCATTAGAAAGATTATAGGTGTCTAACTTTACCCAACAATGAAGTTGAGCAATTGGATAAAGCCTTGAAATGCAGAATCATCAACATCAATGAAGGGAAGGATAATATAGTATGGTTGGGTTCAAACACAGGGCAATATAATGTTGAAGACGGCTTCAGAATTATGGGCAAGCAAGAGGAAGAAACCACAATTCCTTGGAATTTATGCTCGAGTGGGAAATGTCTCCCTAAGGCTGGAGTATTCGCGTGGGCTGCTCTTCAGAAAAGGATTCTAACAAGAGATAAATTTGCAAAGATGAGTTATAGGGGTCCTTCAAGATGTGTGTTATGCAAGTGCGTGGAGGAGAGCGTAAATTATCTATTATTTGAATGCCCTTTCACACAGGCATGCTAGAAATAGCTTTGCGCCAAAATGGAGTGGCACAGTGCTCTACCAAATGATATAATGATGCTTTTCAAATCTTGGCCAATCTTGAGGCAAAATTCCATGTTCTCATCCCTCTGGGTATCAAGTCTATCGTTGCAAATATGGGAAGTATGGAAGGAACGGAATAGAAGGCTTTTTCGGGACTCAAAGATGTGCTAGCCTGCTTTCATTTGCAAACTGGAAGTGGCCATTGTGGAGGTGGTCAACATCAAAGTGGCAAGTTTAAACCTTCAGAAGACAACTTTCATAGATTGGGATGGCTTGATGCGAAAATCTTGGTTCGGACTTCGCATCCCAGCTTTTGGTAATATAAAAAACTAAAAAGAGCAAAATCAAAGAACTCAAATTCAATGGAAGCCCCCCCCAACAGAATTGGTTCAAACTAAACTTTGATGGGGTTGTCGGAGGTAACCCCAACCCATCTAGGGCTAGTTGTGTTTTAAGAGACTGGAAGGGACGGATAATTGGTGAGCAGGCATTGCCACTTCCGGAGGGCACTAACAATCTGGCAAAATTTCAAGCCCTGGTTTCTAGTCTCCAAGTTTGCCAACAACTGAAAATTCGAAACATGGAGATAGAAGGTGGTTCAACCCTTGTCATTAATGCTCAAAGATCTGGGAAGTTAGCAAATTGAAAGCTCAACATCTTGCTAGACAAGGCTATGACAATAATCTGAACTTTCAATGAATATAGTTTCCAACATGTCTATTGTGAGGGCAACTCAATGGTTGATAAAGTGGTTAACAGGGGAGCAGCCGACAAGTTTTTCAAAATTATCATTGACAGCTAGTCACTCTCTTCTTTGATTCGACAAACATGAATCGAGCTTGACTAGACATGGTAGTCTGTTATCTATACATCCAACATCTTTTCGAAAGGATTACCTCATAAGAAAGAACTTCACATAGAAATATTTACATGAAGGCATATAGCCAATATCTTGTTTGAGGGAGCGGTGACAATCTAATTTCATAAAGGTATTAAGAGGATTTAATTTGGATTATGGATGACCTAGCTAGACGCCAGATGAAAGGTGGACACTAAAGCTTTCCACATCGATGGTGTGGAAAGCCACGACATCGACTAATAGGGTCGATATATCATAAGCATTGGTAGATTATGATTTGACATTTCGGTACACAATTTGCATCTTGAAAACTAGACTCGGCTATCACCATGATCACCCTCTTCATACAGCTATGACTTCAGACATTGCGCACAAGTTGGCACGTCCTCCCCATTGTAATATCATTCGTGTCAGTGGCTAAATAATTTCAAGGAAAAGATGTTTAATTTGAATTGCCTATTCACATGTGTGAAGGCCGAATGCCTATCTCAGCACTTGAAGGATTGCATTAAAATGACTGGAATGAGTTTATAAATACTCCCTATGGGTAGTAACAACTCATTTTCTCTTCCATAACTTTTGGTATGTTCTAGCTTGTGTATGGTGAAGAGGTCCAATTTCATCGTGTGCATGTCTACAGAGTGCATAGTTTGCGGAGGCATGGACACCCCGATCCGTTTGGTGTGTGACAAAAGGCAAATGGCCTTCCTAGGCACTATATCCAAGTTGAGGCTCAAACGCATCCTGCTAGAGACAGATTTCTTGTCAATTGGCGCTATGAAATTGATTTTGGGAAAGGATTTTCTAGCAGAAGGGGAATGGTATCGAGTCAATACCGAGATTGCTTCAAGGTATGCTATTGTGCTCTTGGATTTACAGTTACCAAAAAAGCAGAGGTGGAAATGCTAATATGAAGGATGTTTAAACCTATGTTGTTGGGTGGCCTGGCGAAGGTGCTTGAAGCTGCTTCGTTGGGGTTAGACATTCCTAGGCCCCGTGAGCAGAATCTCCTTGCTATGCCGGGACAGGTTGTTAAGCATTACCCTTTCCTACTGGACTTGAAGGGTGTTACCCTTTCCTACTAGACTTGAAGGGTGTTACCCTTTCCTACTGGACTTTGAAGGGTGCCACTCTGCTAGGGCACCATGAAAGGGCTGTTGTGGGTGTAAATATTTTGAAGAGAATGCTCCATTTAGTCCCTGTGCATGACTTTGATTGGGTGGGAGATTTCATCGAATTCGTGCAGGAAAATGGCAAGGAGTAACTGGTAATGAATCGATGGTTTTTTTTTGTCAGCTCTATAAGTTCCACATAAGTCTAGGCTAGGGTTTGAGTATATTTTCTGTGTCTGGTGGCCACAATATAAGCAGTTAGAATACATATGTATCTCTTATAGGTCTAGAGCAGCCATTTTGTCTTAAAAATGTAGTAGTTAGGTGGTAGGGGTCTGGTCTGAAATTTGAAGATTACTCTGGCATGTGGGTCTCTTGGATCGACCCAACGGGTAGGAATATGTTACCTTTTTTGACAGATTAATATAATTTTACCTCTTACGTATCAAAAAAAAACAATGGTGCAAAATATTAATTTAAAAATCTAAAACATTTCAAGCTAAAGTAATGATTAGTTTTGGTCACTTAAAAAGAAATAACACTCACATGCCTCAAAAATCTAATAAAAAACTAAGCATGTCACTTGTCCATGAGATTTGGGATTAGAACATCTGAAGGATAGCATGATAATTTCAGTGCACTACAGAAAATTTCAAGGTGAGAAGCAATAATATTAATTTACAAACAGATTTCAATCTCAAGTAATACTTACTTCCATCATTAACGAAAGCTTATCATAACTCAGAAGAAAAGCTTATCATAACTCAGAAGACAACAGTAAATTAAAAGACTGGACATTTTAGTGGTGGACAAGATTGAATGTTACAAAAAATTGAGGCTTCTCTGATATACCGTTGTTCCAAAAATGACAACTAGAAAGATAATTCAAGCAAATATAATAATGAGAATATGGCATTTAAGAAAAAAAAAATCAGAACTTTAGGATTCAAATTTTCAATGAAAAGTAGACTATTTTATACTGAAGTTGGATGTTAAAGGCTTCTGTGAAATTTTTGCCACTGATATAAAAATAGTATTTTACAAGTAGCATTTATTACAGCTAGAGTAATACATTTTTTCTTCATTCAACAAAAACCAGCGACACCTTACAGAACTACTATAATTTTATCATTTAAAATTTTAAATAATCTTAACCCTTTGTTTAAGACTAATGAAAGATTGTGTATTTTACACGTCTATGTGAGTGGAGATTACTAGAAACTGAAGGATTCTATAATATTTCCACCATATATATATAAATATAAAAGATTCATGCAACAATTTAATTTAAGAAAACATTTCAAGGCCAGACCCGGTGCAGCAGTAAAATGCTGCCCCGATAAAAGTGAGGTCCCAGGTTTGTGTGAGCCAGCAGAGGAAGTGGAAGGAGTTCGAAACATGATGTAAAAGCAGGATCATAGCCCCCGAGGAAAAAAGAGAGGGTTGTCTAATATCAAAATATAATAATTTAAAAGAACATTTCAAACCAAAGTAATACTTGCTTTTCATAGTTTCACAAAAAATATGATAATTTATGCGACTATAAATTTACAGACCAAGTACTTTAGCAATCTATGACGAGGAGGCTCTGAAAAATTAAAGGATTCTGTGATAGTTTCAAGCAATCTTACAATAAATTAAATGATTCACCAAATATTTTTCATGCAAAATAAAATTGAAGCTAAAATAGTATTTAAAATAAAATTGAAGCCTCAACAGTTAATAATTTTTTTTGGATAATAAACTTCCGCTGACAAATCTCAATTCTCATCCATCATCGGAATGAAAATAATTATTCATGACTACTGTCATTAATTCATCCTTTACAAAAATAACTTCCAGAGACATGATGTTTTATTTACCTGCAAGGCAAGAAGCGATCTCCTTATAAGTTCTGATAGCAAACTTGCTAGTGAAAGGGATTGGAACTCTAAGGGCTTTTTCTTGAGAATATCCACGATTTCAGTTGTAGACATCCGTGGAAGCTCATTTTCCATCCGACAAACCGAACTCAAACCCTGATCCACTTAGAGTTTTAGGCTTAAAAAACACTCCTCACATCTTAACAACAAAATATCCTAAATTCAAAACTCAGAAAACGCTAAAACAAATTCCTGCTCTACAAACTCACTTATATTCAAGAAACTTCTATAACAACTGCCAATCAAAACACAAATTGCTCATGTCTTCCTCTATAAACTTCTTAAATTCAAGAAATATGTAAAATGTATTCATTAACATGCAAATTTTTGCTCTTCTGCTCTATAAACTCGCTTAAAATCAAGAAATTCATTAAAAATGTTGGTCAACATGCAAATTTTGCTGCCCTCCTCTATGAACCCTCTTAAATTCAGGAAACGTATAAAACTGCTGATCAATATCTAAAGTTCTGGTGTGCCACTCTATAAACTTGCTACATACAACAATTTTTAAACTCGTTAATTACAGTGCAACTGTTTCTCTCCCGCTTCATCGACACGCTTACCTTCAAGAAATCTGAAAAAGATACCAATCATCATGCAATCTTCTGCTGTCCTGCTTGATGAACTCTCATATATTCAACATTTCACCTTAACGTCCAAAAGTTTCAGTAAAAAGCCATTCATACCTCTGTGTGAAAAAAATTATAGTATCGAAGTTTGAAAAATAGATTTCACCGTCTTCTGCATTATTTTTGACAACATAGGACAGAAAAACTAAGGTTTTTGATCCGTTTCAGACCTCACTTTTTGGGTTAAAAATAACCTAACAATTTGAACCATTTCAAAGCTAATTTTTAGCAATAAAAATCGTTAAGCTAAAATATTTGATCTGTTTTGGGGCTAAATTTCTGAAAACAAAATAACCTAAACTATTCGATCACTTCCAGATCTACATTTCTGGAAAACGAGTACCTAAACCAGGTGATCAGATTCAAAGCTAAATTTCTGGGAAGGAAAAAAGAAAAACCTAAACTATCCGATCCGTTTGAGCTAAATTTCTGAAAAACAATTAACCTAACATTTTGATCCGTTTGCAAGCTACATTTCCGAAAACTGATCAATTTAAGCTATTTGATTCCTTGGGACGCTAAATTTCTTAAAGAAAACAACCTAATCTATGTTATCCGTTTCGGAGCTATTTTTAGCCAAATTATTAACGTAAACTATCTGATCCATTTCAAAGCTTTTTTTTTGCAAGAACATTTAACTATATCATTCAGTCCGTTTCAGAACAATTTTTTTCCAAAAAAATTACCTCAAATTTTTCATCCGTTCCAGAAAGAATTTTAGCAAAACAAAAAAATCGACCTAAAGTATTTGATCACTTTCAGAGCTATTTTACCATTGACAATAAACTAAACTATTCGATCCATTTCAAACACCTTTCTTTTCCAAAACATCAAACCAGAGCATTCGGCTCATTTTAGAAAGATTTATTTGCAAAAAAAATCAACCTAAAGCACTTTAACCGTTTAAGAGCTTTTTTTTCTTTTGAATTAAAGAAATACTAAAATATCTAAGTCATTCGATCCATTTCAAAGTGATTGTCTTCGCAAAAATAATTTTAATTTCAGAGCGATCTTTTGGCAAAATTATTAACTTAAACCATCGGATCCATTTCAGAGCTTTCTTCTTTTGCAATATCATAGTATTTGGAGTCCATTTTACATAAATTTTCACTGCTTTTTCACAGCTTTCAGCATTCAGACAAATTTTATTAAAAAAATACTTTTAACAGAGAATTTTCCACACCTTTTTGACAGATCCTTCGTCGAAACTATGGGGAATTTCAAAGAGATATATGCGCATAAATAGGTACCATAAAGCTTAACAAGCAATTATCAAGATTTATTTATTAGGTTTTTCTATATATATTTATCGTGCTGCAGGTTTCCTGTACCGATATTCTCTGAGCATGTTTTTTAATGTCTCTATCTTATCTCTTCGTTTGTTGAAAGTGGGGTTTTTAAAATCATTTCGGTTGTGAAATTTGTTGAATTCTTATTTGCTCAGTTTAGAATGTTTTGCTTTTGTTTGCAAATTGTCTATAATGGTATTACTTAAGACTTCCGAATCCATTGTATTTATGAGTTTTTGTCATACGTTTTGTATTTTATTTCTTCATTTATTTTTGGTTTAGTACAAGAGATTTTTTTAACGAAAAGATTATATAATAATAATAATAATAATAACAAGTGTCATGTAGTGGTTAGTACTTGCCTCAATAGTATTGTAATTATTGTTTTTTAGATTTGATAAAAATTAAATGTATGTTTTATTAATTATATTTTTTTAGTATTGTTAATTAGTTATTTTAATGACCTAATCTTAACCCTAACTCTAATTATGTCCCTAACCCTAAACCTAACCCTATACCTAACTCTAACCCTACAATAAATTTTAAACCATTATATTAATCCTAGACCTATCTCTAACCCTAACTATGATCGTAACACTATCCATAATTATAAACTTAATTTTTATCACCATCTTTTAAATAAATAACATATTTAATAAATTAATTGCATTTTGTTTCCACAGTCCATAATAGTTAGCTTCAAGACTTCTAGATAAACTGTGTGCATATTTTTACATCAAGTCTTGAAGCTAAATATTTAATAAATGTTTTGATTATAAGGGAAAATTAGGTTTTGAAGGGACCTGAAACCCTTTACAACTTTCGGTACAAAATGTTGCTCAAACGATACAACATTAGACAAACAACACCAGCAACATAAAACGCAACAACACAAAAGATACAAACAGTTGCTTCAAAGATAAACAAAGAAGAACAACAGCCAAACATCATCAAGCAAGAATGGGAAAAGTAAAGCTAAACCACCCTTGCAGCCTTCTGACCACCACGAACAAAATTTACAAGGGACTAAGAGGAGTGATTATGCTTAGGAAGACCTCTCTTCGTTATTTACACAACCATCCAAGAAAGATCATCCTCTAAAGGATTAGAGCAAGGGGATGTCAAAGGACAAGCCAACAATGGAAAAAAGGGAAGAGAAACAAGAGTATCACTCCCACAACCAACAACAGTAATAGGAGTTGCAGACAAACTAGCAGTCATAATAATAGCAGCAAAATCACCAGCAGCAGCATCACCAGTCGCAACAGCACCTGTGGACAAACTAACCATTTTAGAATCAAATGAACCTACAGCTATAGAAGAACCAACTGCACCAACAATAGAACCAATAGCAACAACAACTACAAAAGACCCTTAAGAGTAGCAACAACAACAACGAGTGGCAACTGAGAACCAATAGCAGCAGGAGCCATGACTTTAGAGGCCAAAACATCATCCCCAAAATCATCATCTAGATCACAAGATTCACCCATAGTAAGATGCTCATGAAGAGCATCTTTCCACCAAGTAGCATAACCACGGCAAGAGTTCTGACAGTTTGCAGCCAAATGACCTGTAGAAAAGCATCTCCTACAATGGAAACGAAGACCCTCATAATCAAGAATCTGAGACAATGGTCTATCCCTCACCATCAAAATAACCTCCCCAAGTAAATCTTTTGAGGCGTCAATATCCACAAGAATGTGGGCGAAATAAAAGTTATATTAGGAATTATTTATATTAAATAAATTTTATAAATAAAACAAATATAATATATACTAAAAATCATTAAAAGTTAGATATTACATGTTGGCAATGTTTCTTCTCTTATTATTTATATAAATTATTATATATTAAAATAGATATATATATATATATATATATATATATATTTAATATATATATATATTAAAAAATAAAATGTATTATATTAAATTATTATATTTGATTCGTAGTAGATACAAGTGCAACTATATCTCTTCATTCAAATCGATAATTGTTAAATATTAATGAATCGATGATTATAGATGGTATGATTTTTTCAAAGTCCATGAATGATAGAGTAAACACTTCTAAATTAAACTATGTATGCTATTTTGAATTGACGTTTCCAACCACACTAAAATGATTTATCATAGGAAGAGGATAATGAAGAATATGATTGTAGAAATGACCTTAAGAAGAGTTAAGTGGTGGGAGAGGGTAGAGAGAGAGGAGATTGTCAAATGAAGTAAAAGTGAAAATAGTCAAAAAAATGATGACATAATAGACGAATGAATAATATAGTAATATAATATAACACAAATAAATAGATAAAAAAAGGTTAAAGTTAAAGGTCTCAAACAATGACCTAAAGAAGAGTTAAGTGGTGTGAGAGGGTAGGGAGGAAGGAGATTAAAAAATGAAGTAAAAGTGAAAATAGGCAAAAAATGATGAAGAAATAACAGAAGATTGAATAATATAATAATATGATATAACACAAATACATGGATCAAAAAAGGTTAAAGTTTAAATGTCTCAAATAGTAAATAAATAAGTCTAAGAGAATTATAAAGATGAATTATATAACAAAATTATTGAAGAACAATTACCAAAATTATTAAAAGAAATGAAGGAATATATTAGGGAAAATATACTAAAACTTAAACAATAATAACTTAACCAAAGAAAAAAGAAAAAAGATGAGATTATATATAAAATATAAATTGGAAAATTAAATAAATGATTCAATTAAAATCAAAAAATAGATGGTTAAATTATAATAGATTATAATATATATAACTTATAATATATATTAATATAAATAGATAAAATCATAATAATTTATATAATATATTAATATATATAAATATAAAAAACGAAAAAAAAAGGCTATGGCGGAGCGTCGACCCAGGCAGAACTTTCACAGACATCATGGTTTCCAATATGGCGAAAGGCAACAACCTCGATGGCCCTTCAACAGGAGGAGAGGGAGAAACTTTCAAAATAGTAAACCGAATGAAAACCTCCAAGCATGGCAGGCTCCGGCTAACCAGGCTGTTAGAAACGGGCATAATGGAGTGGATGGCTGCAAAGCTGGTCAGACATTGGAAAATACTAGAAGGTTCCGTTCAATCTACTCAAATGGGAGAGTGGATTTCAAGCAGTTGGAAGGGAAGTTCTGGCGTCTAAAGAGTCAATTTGAGAAAGGGGAGTCAAGTAAGGTAACGCCAAACTTTCTCCATACCACTATGGTCACTTTTCTGGTAGCAAACAGAGAATGGAATGATTCAGTAAGTTTTCTTAAGGCTCGTGCTTTTTTCATGAGGTGGGGTGGGCAATGGTCAGCTTTTACTAAGGTCAGGGCCTGGTGTGATAAAAACTAGGGTAAGGATTGCAGGGTAAAAACCCTAGAGAATGGCTTTTATTTGGTAGTTTTCCAAACAACCCATGATAAAGAATGGATAATTAATAATGGTCCATTTATGATGGAAGGTAGGGGTTTCTTCATTCTTGACTGGACCCCAAACTTTGATCCCAATAAGGAAAAGACTGAGGAAGTGCATGTTTGGATTAGGTTGAAGAATCTCCCTCAGGGATATTAGGACCAGGAAACCTTGAAAAACATTGGCAACAAACTTGGTGTCTTTGTGAAGTTAGAGGTAGTTGTGGAAAAGTCTGATTGTAGCATGTTCCCTAGGATTTGTATTTTGAGACAAATAATACACCCTCTACCTGAAATGATAGAGCTAAAAACAAGGAAGGGTTTATGGCGTCAAAAGGTGGAGGTGGAGGATGCAATGGTCTCTTGTGAAAAATGTTTAGGGAAAGAACATCTTGAGGGTCACTATCCATCTGTGGCAAAAGGAAAATGCTTAGCACAAAATCTTCTAACTGAGGAATTGGTGGCCTTAACGGAAGTTGCAGCTTGGGAAGATCTATGGATTTCAAAATAATGGGGATGTCGCGAGAGTTTGGAGAATGATCCCTTTTGTCTGCAAGCTGATGGAAATTTAATCAAGGGTGCTAATAAGAAAGAGGAAATAGACTTTATTCATGAAAATGAATATGTGAAAAGGCCTCAAGAGACGAAGCTTGGTGGTCTAAATAATCGAGGTGAGTATGGCTTTAGCAAGAGTGTAGAGCAAGCAATGCGAGTGGAGAACCCAAAAGGATGTTTGGGGACTTTGGCTCGTATTAGTGGTGGAAGTGTTGTTTTGAATGAACGTTTTGATTCTTCCCTTTTTTTGGAGGAGTTAACTAGGGGACAAAATGATCAATCAGGGGAAGGCGGGCTCAATTTGGAGGAACCAAAGCAAGGACACTCACACTCTCCAAAAAAAAAAGAAATTCCAAATAATCTTTTGAATGGTCGTGAAGAAAAACTCAAAGAAGAATTGGTCCATAATTCTTCAGGAGCCAATAGACTGGGTCTTGAAGATGAAACAAAGATTTTTGAGGATAATATCCCTGGAGATAATGAAGATATTGTCTTCAAGGACATCCCCATCTCACCCATTCGAAACCTTGAGAGTTCCTTCGATGGAGTTAGAGACAGTGGTGGGGCTATGGAAGATTCAAAATCTGATATGGCATTTGGATGAGGAGCATGGTGGTGAAGATATGTTGGGTTTGTAGGATAACTTAGGAATTGTGGAAAAGAGAACTATCGAACAATCCTCTGCTCTAATTAATAAGGAAAATATTGGGGAAAAGAAAAAGTGTGGTCCTAAAACTAATAGGATGCACCTTGAAATGGTTGGAAATGTAGTTGGTCAAAGAAAATTGAGATTGAGAAAAGAATTACTACCTTTCACAGCGATATGAAAATCTTATCATGGAATGGCGATGTAAATACTGACAAAACCATTTTAATCAAAAGATGTTTTGATCGACAAGGTTAACTGGTTTTCTTTAGGAAACAAAAATCGAACAAGATTTTTGAGGGTTATTTGTGCTGGCGAAATTGAAATAATTTTCCCTCTCATTGCCAGGTTCGTTTCTCGGGGACTTAGTGTGTGGGATACAAGTCTCTTATTTATTTTGCGTTGTGGAAAGATAATTTTGCTTATTGGTTGTGTATTTGAATCAAAACAACAAGATGACTTGCATTATAATATTTGCTATTACAACTTTCCGACTTAAGAAAAAAGTGCTTTCAACAAGATCTACATCTCTCCTAGGTGGGTGGGGAGGCTGAGGGATGCTACTTTTTGGGTAGTGATTTCAATGCCATCTTTAAGCCTTCTGATAAATTTGGGGGTGTATGTTGGGCCAGTCTAAGCCAACAGGATTTCAATAATTTTTTTGTTAACAATGGTTTGATTGAACTACCTTTTAAAAATGGGGAATTCACCTAGATGAATAGGAGGGGAGGTTTTCTAAATATTGCTGAGAAGTTGGATCATTTCTTTTTGGCTGGTGACTAGGCTTCTCACCATTGGATTTGTGAAGCAGAGATTATCCCTATCACGAGGTCTGATCATTATCCGGTAGGCTTGAGAATTCAAGAAGAGGCCACTCCAAATCGGTGTCCTTTCAAATTTGAAGCAATGTGGTTTTAGGCTGAAGGGTTTAAGGATTTAGTGGATGATTGGTGGAGAAATTCCCCTGAAAGGAACGAAAATAAAGCCTTCATCTTCTTTAAGAATTTACAATTCCTTAAAGAATAGATCGAGAGATGGAATAGGGAATCTTTCAAGAATGTTTTTGTAGAAAAACTAAGATTGGAGGGTGATTTGAAGGCTCTCCATTCAAAAAATATTGAGAGGGGAATGCTGGAAGAGGATTTTGAATTGGAAAAGCTCCTAAACAAAGAATATTCTGAAACTTTAGCGCAGGAGGAAGTGTTTTGGAAGCATAAATCGCGTGAATGTTGGTTAAAGGAGGGTGATAGGAACACAAAAAAATCACAATTTTGTGAAGGTGCGTAGATCGAACAACAAGATCTTTTCGATCAAGGATTTGGAAGGAAATGTTCTGACTGAAGTGGAGCAGATAAACAAGGAAGCAATAAGGTTTTTTTCTGATATGTTTAAGGAGAATTTTGTTGTTGTAGATTTAGAGATGAACATCTTAGATATTATTCCTTGTTCAGTCTCGAAGGCTCAAAATGTCATGCTAATGGAGAATGTTTCTTTAAAAGAAGTTAAAAAGGTTGTTTTTAGTCTAGGGGGGACAAGGCTCCAAGACTGGATGGCTTCCCTACGTGTTTCTTCCAAAAAATTGGGACATTTTTGCCCAAGATTTGTGGGAAGTGGTGGAAGAATCCAAGAAAGGTGGTTTTATTCTTAAGGATTTGAACAACACTTTCATTGCCTTAATCCCTAAAAGGTTGGTTGTAAATTCCTTTGAGGATTATAGGCCAATTTCTTTATGCAACACGGTATATAAGGTTATTTCTAAAGTGATTGCAAATAGGTTGAAAAGGGTGTTGCATTAAGTGATCTTAGATGAGCAGAGTGATTTCTCTCTGAATAGGTCTATTTATGAGTCCAGCGGTGGAGTTTAGGTGTGTGCGGTGCTATATAGCGACGCTGGCACGCCCGCAGTGCTAAAAACAGCGACGCTGAGGAGCAAGCGTCAGAATTTCCTGTGTGTCAAGAAAACACAAATTTTTTGAAGAAATGTTGGAATTTATGATGTCTAGCCCTCCTTCTAGCACCAAAATGTGAACCCCAAATCTATGTACCTACAAATCAAAGAGAATAAACACCCTAAGTTAGATATTGCAAGCATAAACAAGGATTCCCCATGGAATCCATTTACAATTCAAACTAGGAATGAAAATATGCAAAAACACAATAAAATGATAAACCAAAGATGAAATCATAATTTAAATAGCAAACTCTTGTTCCCATGGGGGAATTGGTGCCAATTTGATGTGAAAATTTGGCCCTTTCCCAATTCCTATGATTGCAAATTTCGAATGTAGAGTTGATGAAGAAATGTGATCCACTTTTGGTGATGAATGATGAAGATTCCAAGCAAAATTTGCAAAAGAACCTAGCTAAGCACTCAATGATATGAATCTTGATAGATATTTGAGCATGGTAACTTTACTCAAATTATGGATGATGAAATGAGAGGAGCTCTTCATTTATAGGATTTCAAGATGGATGAAAGTCCAAATTTGAGCAATGTGGGACTAACATTCATCCAATGATATGGTGCCACTTGTCAAGCTATGAATGGATGATGGTTGTGCAAGATTTGGGGTTTGTGCCAATAAATGCCAATATTTGAAATTCAAATTTGTTGAAATGACATGTAAGAGGGAAGGGGAAAATGCAATAAATGCCACTTGGCTCAAGGCAAAGGACATGTAAGAGGTCTTAAATGCCTTGTTGGAAGGACTTATTCCCACTTGGATTTTGAATTCAAATTAGGGGAATATTCCAAAAGATGCCATGTGAGGGAAAATAGGGATTTAATAAATGAATTAAATCTATTTTCATGTGCAACTTGCATTATCTAGAGGATGTGACATGAGATTAGATTAAATTAATCAAGGATTGATTAATTTAACAGGAGATTAGATGATGTGACTTATTTGACTTAGATTTATGGATTTATTTAAATCAGATAAGAGAGGAATATGATAATAGGCTAATTAAATAAAGATTTTGATTTATTTAATTAAAGGGGATGATGTTAGATTAAATCAAATAAGGTTTTAATTTATTTAATTTAATAGATAGACTTTAGAGATTTAATCAAATAAATTGATTATTTAATTAAATAGGGATAATTAGATCAGATGGATTGATTTAATTAACAAGGAAAGTGATTTAATTAGACAAAATGGTTTATTTAATTAAGAGATGAATATTGATGAATTTAATCAGATAAGAGAATTTGATTAAACGGTTAGACCGAGGGATGATTTAGGAAGAAATGATGTTAGTAAGTCAGGATCAAATGCACGATGTCAATCAGTATATTTTCGATGTCTACAGATATGGGAAGAATTGACGAAGCTGTTTCGAAACTAAGGAGGGAACATGTGCATTTTGTGAATTTTGTAAATGAAAGCCTCTATATAAAATTTGTAGATGTAGAACTTTTGAGTTATCAATATCGCATGTATGAAGTCTATAAATGGCCCATATGTGATTTCATTGATGTTAGGTGGTAGGATGTTAATCATGATGTTTTAATTTTGGTTGGATGGATATAATGGGATTTGTAAGTTCAGGCTGGGTGTTTAGGGATTGGTTGTTGGAGACCCTTTTTGAAGTTGTAATGAATCTTTATGATATAAATAAAATAAAACTATTATTACTGATTATATATATATATATATAAATTAAAGGAGAACCTACAAAATAAAATAACATATCATATATATTAATATAAATGTATAATATAAATTAAAATATTATCTACACAATGTAGATTAACTTATTTACCTACAAAATATTACCTTCAATAACATAAGATATAAATAGAAATAATATATATAAAAATATACATGATGAAAATAATTTATTAATGAAAAGAAGAAGGAGAGCATATAATAATTAAATTATATCATAAAATATTAAAAACATAGATAACAAAGATATTAGCCTAATGGAAAGATTAATACAATTTTTATTTTATTTTATCATTTTAATAATGTGAATCCAAATCTCTATAAAATAGTTAATTGATTTTTGTGAGATTTTGTTTAATAAAAAAATAATAATCACATTCTTAAAAAAGTCAAAATAAGTAACATTTATTTATTTTAGAAAGATTTAATGAAATTATAAAGCAAAAAATGAAAAATCATTCTTTAAAAAAATGTTTACCTTGCTTTTCTACCTTGCTTTCCCTGCAAATGGGTCAATAACACACATAACTTTCTAACCAATCATATGCACAAGAAATAATTTTTTATAATTTGTATAGTTAAATATTTTGCAAGTTGACTTTACAAAATTGAATTTTATTTTATTTATTTTTAAATATTGTTTTTGATTGGTTGAAAACTAAATTATTAATAACTAGTCAACTAAAAAAAGCCAAACTTATTACAATAGTACTATGCCAATGGCAAGTACTAATAATAATAAAACAAGTGTGTGAAGTATTGTAAAAATTTCAAATAAAAAAAAACAATTGTATCACACTTCCAAGTTAAAGCAAAAAAGTTAAGAATTACAAAACATAAACATGGGTAAGCAAGGTCCTAAAAAGAAACATCATTATAAAATTAAACAATTATAAAAAGCATTAAGCTACTAGAGCAATTTTAGAAGTAGAAGGGGGGATCCTAATCCTCATATTTATTCGTGTCACTTGGAAGATCATGACAACCATCCATAAGCTTCCAACCTTTATTAGCCTCTTCTACTCCATGCATAAGATTCTAATCATTATTGGTCAAAGAAATTGTTAGTTGGAGACAAGGGAATTTTGATCAAGAGGGGGGCCATCCATGTCATTAAGAGGATTTGGAGGAGTGATTTGATGTTGAAGACCATCCTCTGTGGCAACTAGGTGGGGAAGGGTCCAGCCATACTATTGTCGTGTAGGTTGTGCCAATGGTGGGATGATGGCCCTCTAGCAACAATGAGTGGATTCTAAATGGTTACTTCTCCTAGATCAACAAGGGGATCTTGTCCTAGGTAAGGAGGGTGGAAATCTTGCCACACTGTAGGGAGCATCCCCCCAATGGTCAATAATGGTTTGGAGATGTTGAAGCTCTAATTCAACATTGGTAGCTTGAACCTAAATCTACAAGAGCACATTGTAGGTAAATGTCACCTTGGAGTGAGTAGCAAAATTAATATACATAAAAGTATTAACAAAAGTAACATAGTTCATATCTTTCCATATACAATATAAGAGAACCTTTGATCTAAAAGAATGTCATAAATAAAAGAACCCAACTAAAAATTTGGCCCCATCTCTTAGGATGACATTATGCCAAGTAAATAATTATAGGTTAAAGGACAAAAAAATCATGTGTTCATTTCTAGACATCTTAGGCATGAGCATAATAACAAGAAATATGGAGAAGAGTTTTTGGTTTTACATAGAAGGGTATAGAGAAGGGGGATTTGTTGCTCACGAGTCTCTTGCTTTCCAAGAGAATCCCAGGGAACAGGCTGCCCTAAACTACCTCAAACTTAGCTTAATCGAACTGAAAGGATGAATGAAGAAATTGCAAAGAATAAAATATCAGGAATGACTTTCAGACAAACTGCTTCAGAAATTGAAAGAGAAAAATTAGGAGATCTCAGTCATAGAAGGGGTAGCTCTAGGGAAAAGGATGACAATGTGTGATCAGGATGCCAGCACGACATGCTATAGTCCTAGAAGGGCACTAGCATCTTGTACAGGTAGAGAGATAAACCCTTGGATAGAAATGCAACAATCCTACTAACGTATTCAAATTTGAGGTCTATCTAACTGAACATATTAACATAAAGTAGTTAATGCTAGAAAACACTAAGGATCTAGTGAAAGAGTGACTTATAAAAGGTCATGCGCTCGAGGCCTTCCTCCAAGCTTCACTTGGACAACTTGCACACAATATGAACAAGGAAAAAATTGGGGTTGTTTCAGGGCTTACCGCAGTCAAACCCCCGTTTTGGTGTTCCCACCTCCATGAACAACTAGATAGATAGAAAAAGTGGACAAAGTAAACAAGTACAAAGTGATAAAAGCAATCCCCGCTCAAGGAAGAGAACTTGTATCACAAGATAGCAAAATGAAAAAAATATCTATTCACAAATAAACAAGAATCAAGAGAGCGTTACCAATAGTCTGCCACCCCCTCTTGACTGCACGGACACAACGTTGAATGCTTCAAAAGAGATTTTTGGTTGTTGGAGGGACCTTAGTCCAGTAGGGCTTCACTATGGAAGCAAAATCGAGATGAGAAGAAGTAGAGAATAGAGTGAGATTGAATGATTGAAGTGTTAGAATGAGAGAGAACCCCTAAAATGATAGCAAAGAGAGAGTTTTGTTGCTACATGAGACAGGACAAGCCATTACACTCAAAATTCTGACTACAAGGACACATGTCACAAGTCAAGATTCTAAGATTCCCATTTTAAACTTTAAGAAATTGCATGGATGTTTGTGCATTGCGCAAGCGTCCAACTAAGTGTTTTCTGAGAAATGAGGTGGTAGAATGTTGTTGCTTCATTATTGATCCTTGTGGCATCGAAATCGTGAAATTCTAGCCTCATCTTATAGAGTTGAAGTCTTTCAAAGATGAGACAAATATTTTCTACGTGATCTTGATGAGTTATAGATTTCACCAAGATATCATCAATGCAGTCTTCTAATATTTTGTGAATGAAATCATGAAAGATTAGGATCATCGCCCATTGGTAAGTTGCGCTTGCATTCTTTAACCCAAATGGCATGACCACATAACAAAAGGCACCCCAAGGGGTAGTGAAGGCTATCTTATTGATCTTCTAGGTTAATACGATAGCCCGAGAAGCCATCCATGAAGGAAAACAAGGCATGGCCTATAGTCGAGTCTACAATCATATCAATATTAGGCAATGAAAAATCATCTTTAAGGGAAGCCTTATTAAGATCACGAGAGTCAATGCACACATGAATACAACCATCGAGTTTGCTAACAACAATGATATTTGAGATCCATGGAAAATAGTCGATGGGACAGATAAAGCCTGCCTTTAATAGCTTCTCTATCTCAGTCTTAACCAACAATGCAACCTTAGGATTCATCTTTTAGATCTTTTGCTTAACAACCCTGACATCGAGGCATAGGATGATATTGTGAACCACTATAGACTCATCAATACTGGGCATGTCCTCATATGACCAAGAGAAGATATCATGATAGGAATGTAACAAATTAGCATGCTTGTTAGCTTCTCTTGAAGAAAGACATTTTATGATCTTAATCACCTTTTCAAAGGATTTAGGATCCATGAAAACTTTGGCAATATCTCCCTTAAGGAGAGGACTACGGTCTTTAGGATGAGGTATCAGAACACCATCATCAATGTTAGATAAAGGAGCCTCCTCGTCCATATTCAAAATAGATTCTCCAAAGTATGCTTGGCTATTCAAGCAATATGAGAATCGTCACTTATGGTGAAAAGAAGGAAAATGGGAATATGCACCTAAGAATTTTTCTAGTGCTTCCTCTAAAGAGAAGACATCTAGAGGAACTTCATCAAGTTCTATTTTTTCCTCTGTTAGTTCAAGATGAACTAGGTTGAGAGGTTCAGCCAAGATCATATTAACACTCCACCATGGTTTTTGTCTAGATTGTTCAACAATGCACCCTAGTCCCAACTTACGCTTGTGAGGCCTAGCTTGGATAGGGACTTGAATTCCTTGATCAATATTCCCAAGACCTTTATGCCAATAACTATACTTAGAAACAAGCTTGTATCGAGGGCCATGTCGTGTTTGCAAAGCCATGTCGTGTTTGCAAAGCCTCAGAAGGAGGTGGTGCTACATAGAGAGCGACATTCCACCAATGAGTTTCAAACACATCTACAAGACCACAACCATCCTTCTCATCAAGATTACAAACATTAAACTCTTTAGAAGAAGCCTAATTATCCTCCTCGATAGGGGAATAGTTGGGTTCTTGTATAGGATCACAACTTTCCTTCTCAACGAGAGGTTGATCAACCTTCTTAGCGGAGGTGTTCAAAGTTGTTGGAAGATCTAGGTGGATGGGATTCACTTTGTATTCTCCAATGAAGAATTCAAAGAATTCCAAGGATCCCCAATCATCACCCAGAAATGCATTTGATTCAGAAGAAGAATTAGACGAGGAAGACTTAGGACTCTTCGTTTTAGGTTGTTCCTCTTTAGGGACACTTGCTTGAGGGATGGTCTCTATGGATGACACCGCCGAAGAACATGTCAATGCATTAGAGGTTAGGGACATAATACAATTCTTAAGAGTGGAAAGAACCGAAGCTCGACCAACATCTGCCAACTCATAAAGGTGGACAGCTTCGGGGTCAACTATAATCATAACCACTTGATTATTAGTTACAAACTTTAAAGAATAATGTAGAGTAGAAGGTTGTAAGGTAAGGGGTCAATAATCACATACACGAGAGTGGGTAAGGTAACGGGTCCTAATCGCAAAGGCGAGATTATTGTGCTTAGGGCTTGTTGACCAACATTATCAAATCCACGAATGTATAAAGAAGAAGTAGCTAAAGAAGAAGAAACAATATTAATCTTAGGTATTAGATCCATACCACAAATGTTGAGAGTTGAACCAGTGTCAACGAGGGTACGTCTAATACCAATACTATTAACACTAACTATAATCATTAGAGGGTTTGCTTGCTTTTGCACATTCGAGGGCAAGAGTTCTTGCAGATAGAACATAATATTTGGTGAATCCGCATGAATATGAGCCATCAAAGCATTAACATCTACTAGCCTAGTGGAGGCAAGCAAGAGGATATTTTGCAAGGCTTCCTAAAGCATACCTTGGTAAACCAGAGTGGTCTGAAGCAAATACCAAAGTGAGATCTTAGTCAGAGTAACACGAAGTTGCTCGACAAGATCATAATCTCCAGGTGCTTTAGTTGTGGGTTTAGGAGCTAAAGGAAGACTTGGTTGAGAAGGTGGTAAAGAAGTAGGAACTTGAGTAGATTGAGGTATAAGAACATAAGATTATTGATTCAATTTTTTTTATTCCTTCTAGTGTTGTATGTGTGCCCTACGACATTGTAAGTAGTAGAGTTTGTAGCCTTTACAAACCTTGTATATAAATATGTCAAGTCATTATAATACGTGACCCCACAGATAGAATGAATCTTCTTATGAGAAGGTCTAGTCGGATTTAGGTAAACAACAAGTCTCTTAGGCCTCAAGGAAGCCACAAAGACTACAACAACATTCACCAACTTCTCAACTTGTGAAGAGGAATTTGATGTTTGTGAAGAAGAAGTTTGTTCAAAAGATATGCAGATAGAGGAAGATGCTTCTAAGAAATCATCTAGAACATCATCCAACATATTGAAATCCTCCTTAGAGAAATCATTATCATAAACATCAAAAGATTGTAGAAAAATATCTGACATGTTTCATGTCGGGTTCACCAAAATGTAGAGAAGGGGGATCCACTACTCACGAGTATCTTGCTTTCTAAGAGAATCCCAGGGAACAAACTGCCCTAAACTACCTCAAACTTAGCTTAATAAAACTAAAAGGCTAAATGAAGAAATTACAAAGAATAGAATATCAGGAATGACTTTCTAAAAAAATACTTTGGAAATCAAAAGAGTAGAATTAGGAGATCTCAGTCATAGAAGGGGTATCTCTCGAGCAAAGGAAGATAGTGCGTGATCAAGACGCTAGCACAATGCGCTATAGTCCTAGAAGGGCGTTGGCATCCTATATAGACAAAGAGCTAAACCCTTCGATTGAAATGAAATAATCCAACTAACATATTTAAATCTGAGGTTTGTTTAATTGAACAGATTAACAAAAATTAGAAAATGTTAGAAAACACTAAGGAGAGTGAAAGAGCAACTTACAAAAGGTCTTGCACTCAAGGTCTTCCTCCAATCTTCAATTGGACAACTTTCACATAAGATGAACGGGAAAAAATGTTGGGGCTGTTTCGGGGCTTGTCCCAGTCAAACCCCTATTTTGGTGTTCCCACCTCCACAGATAGCTAGATAGATAGAAAAAGTGGATGAAGCAAACAACTACAAAGTGATAAAAGCAATCCCTACTCAAGGAGGAGAACTCGTATCACAAGATAGTAAAATGAAAAAAAAAATCTATTCGCAAATAGAAAAGAATCAAGGGAGTGTTACCAATAGTTTGTGGCCCCCTCTTGACTACATGGACACACCGTTGAATGCTTGCAAAGAGATCTTTGGTTGTTGGAGGGACCTCAACCCAACAGGGCTTCGTTGTGGAAGCAAAATTGAGATGAGAAGTAGATAATAGAGTGAGATTGAAAGATTGAAGTGTTAGAATGAGAGAGAACCCCAAAATGAGAGAAAAGAGAGAGTTTTGTTGTTGCATGAGGCAAGAGGAGCCTACACTCATAATTTTGATTGCAGGGACACATGTCACGAGTCAAGATTATGAGATTCCCATTTCAAACTTTGAGAAACTACATGGATGCTAGTGTTTCGTGCAGACGTCTGTGCACCATGTAAGCATCCAACTCAACATTTTCTAGGAAATGAGGTGGTGAAATATTTTTGCTTCATCATTGGTCCTTGTGGCATCAAAATCGTGAAATTCTGACCCTTAAGGTTCTTGTCATAAATGTGATTAGGCATAATAAATGCAGGGCAAAATGCACAAATGTGAAATTGCCCCTAAGGTGAAATTTTACGTCATTACAAAGGGACATCTTGTAATAGACACACCAGGATGTATAAGATGAGTTCCAAAAGACAAACCTTGGAACAATAAGCATCAAGCAATTTGAACAATTTAGGCTCTTTGTCACCTAGAAATGCACCCTATACAAAGTTAGCAAACTAAACTTTTAGGTGAAACATTGGATCACTCCAAGGCTATGGGTCACGAAGTTGGGAGTGAACCTCAGGAGAAGATGACTGCTAGTGTCACTAAACTCTGATTCTTTGAAGGAAAGGAGAAGAGGTACAAAGGTGAAACTAAAAGAAGCGGTGATACATGAAATGGCAGGAACAATAAGGATACTCAATTTGCTTGAATGCGGCGGTGGACATGGATTACACATCAAATTATGGCCATGCCTGCCTTACATAACGTTTCCCACCAACAGGTTCGATTCACACACTTCTTACAGAGGAAAGAAGATTTTCCTGGACTGGAATCCTGTGTAGTAAGTGAACACAATTTGTGATTTGTATTCTTTACCAAAGGAAGGCATAAGGGCTCTGAGATAAAGTTATGAAGGAATGAAAATTCACAAAATAACCCAATCATGAACTGAAATACTGACACTTTAAAGAACAAATCAAATGGGAACATCAGGTGATCAGAGTAAGCTTTTATAACATGCTCCAAAATGGTTACATAATTCCATGTCAGAGAAGGGACAACAAAGTCTGAGACTTGAGCATTGAGGAGAAGCTCCCCCACTCCCATAAAGAGGCAAAATTCCCTTATATACAAAGTGTTTGACCCTACAGACTTACAAAAAATACTTTCAGGAAAGATCAGCCTTTAGATCTTTTCATGTAGTTAATGTTACGTTCCTGCATGTCCTTGTTGCCTATGTCGGTGAAGAAACATCCTCGAAGAAGCCTTCAGATCCTTCTGCAACCACCGCATTCATTTCTTAGCGTCATGTCCATCTTTGAATCCTCTACCGAAGGGCTACATTGAATGCCTCAAAGCCAATGTTGCTTTTCCTTATTAATCACCTTCCTTCTTTGGTAAAAGCCTTATGACTTGCTGGCTTTCCTACGGTTAGTTGAGCCCTACTCCATGTAGATTCTTGGTGATTCAAAAACTCCCTTGCCCATGTCGAGGAATGGCATCTTGGCAGGAACCTTGGAAGTGTCTCACCGATCATTCTTCCCCCATTCTCGACCTTAACATGACCCTTCTCATTGAGAGCTCTTAAGCGAGTCAAAGTCATTTGATATACATACTTCATTGGAAAAGTCATCATTTTGACTTGAGGAGATTATGTATTGAGGAAAGACCCTATATCAAGCCCCTCCTCTCGGTGAGCACGCTCTATATCGAAGGAAAGACACTACAGTCAGCAGGTCTAGTAGTGTTGTGGATCCTTCTCCGGGCTCATTACGCTGTCAGTCCAGGACCCTTTGGGTCAATGAGACCTTGGAAGCTCATTTCCATATGGAGCCTCCTTTGGTGGGCAGAGCCTCTAGAGTCGACTTCCTCTTGTCTCCTTTTTTGAGTTATTTTGCCATCTCCCCGAGCTCCTCTTCATTCAGCAAGACACCCAAGTGTCGGTGAGACATTTTACCAAAGGTAGAATGTTACACCGAGACCCCTCATCTTTGGCAGGAGTTGATTAAGGTCACCCCGAACACACTCCATTCTATCGAGCTCTACATTTCTTTCG
>VDFB02017340.1:19916-60107 GCA_007258455.2 Sequoia sempervirens
AAAATAGCAACGGGACTAATATGCCATCTTGGCCATCTTAGTCCTCCATAACACTTTTTGATAGCATTTTTACATTTATGGAATCCTCATTACATTTCCAAAATTCCTAGGTACACATACCCTAACTTGGTGTAGATTAATTTCATCATTTGCACTCATTATTTAGCTTGTACTGCTAGATTTTGTAGGTTGAATGCTTATTTGTCTTTTCCAAGAATTTGCTTGGTGGTGAACCCCTTAACTATGAAAGAGCCCCCTCTCAGGTCCTCCTCATTGAGAATTGACTCACCTTGTGAGGTTGTTAGTCAATCCAATTAGGACTCCTAGGACACTATTGAATGGTAATAGGAGAATAGTGGTATTCTATGGCCTAGGTTATAAAGCACACATTTTCCTACTATTCAAGTGTTAGTAGAAACTGGTGGCACACACAACTTTATTTATAGGAGAATGGCTAATGAGCTCAATTATTATTTTTATCTAGTCTCTAATTTTCAATTCATGAAAAAAATTACCACCAAAGTTGAAACCATGAGAGTAAATAGAAAAAATGTGACTAATCCTACTAGAAAAAACATGGATAAAGTATTTAACCTAAGATAAATTAGTAAGCTCTCTCCTCAACAATAAATAGAGAAAAGAGAAAAAGTACTATGTTGGAATTGTGATATAAAATGGTCAAGGAGTCATAAATGTTCTAGTAGTGAGAAAATAAATGAGGTTGAAGAAGAGGGATAAATTACCTAACAAAGAGTCAACATAAAAATTAAGAATGAGGATCTAAAGGATTTAAAGAAAGAAAGATATTATCTCTCTTCAGAAATTGAATGGAAAAAATACACTATAAAAAAATAAAGTACAATTAGTAATATAAAAAACAAATAATGAATTTTTTAGTAGATAATGGTAGAACACATAACTTTATTGATAGAATATTAGATAATCAACTCAATTATTAGAATATTAGATAATCAACTCAATTATTTTATTTATCCAGTCTCTAATTTTCAAGTCATGATAGGCAATTGGAAATGACTATCTTGTGGTGGTGAATGCCATCATATAAAACTCTCGAAGGGAAATAATGAACCAGTTTCAAAAATTGTTTTCTATACTATTAGGGGAGTGGATTTAGTTTCTAGTCTATAATGGCTTAAACAATTAGGAACAATATCTTTCAATTTTTAAGACATATCCATATCTTTAGGATACATGAGAAAAAGTATGAGATTTTTTGAATAAAATCACCACCAGATAAATTTTATAGCTCCCATAGGATGGAGAAATTACTGAAAAAGGTTGTTATAATATACAATCAAATTTATATTTTATAGAAGCAAAGAATTTGATGACTCAAGATCAACAAAAAAATTGAGAGATTATTCAACACCATCAACAAGTATTTCAAGAATATAAGGTTTTATTTCTAATTGGAGACCATAATCATGACATTAAATTAATAACACAAAGCATTGTTCATCTAAACAAAAATCCTTATGCTTATTCATAAAGAAAATGATCGTCCAAGGAGAATGTTCTCATATTACAAGAAGCTAAGAAAAATCACTCATACATATAAGCTTGATATTCCTATAGTTAATGAATTGGAAGAAAAAAAATATATGAAAAACAATCCAAAATGCGTCTTTAGTGTAAAACAAGTTGAATACTCAAGAAATTTGGTGTCACTAAAAGGTTAAGATGGGCCATAAGAAGAGAGGACTTTGGCGTCTAAGAAGATACTATAGAATATTTTTTCATACCTATCATCCTATAAAGAATAATTTCTTTTAGGAAGGTGTTAAAATGAATATCCTAAAATTTGTAGTAGAATATGATATGTCAACAAAGTAAAAAGGAAATACTAAATACTCTAGGCCTCTTACAATATTAGGCATTCCAATACAACACTGGGAAAATAATATTAATGGAATTCATTATGGGGTTGCCAAAGATAAATAATATTGATGTAATCTAGCTTGTTCTAGATAGACTATTTAAGAATCCATATTTTTGTGCACCCCCCCATCTATTTTTCACTAATATTATATAAAAGATATTCATTAAAAGGATATAAAAATTTCACAGAATTTCCAAAATCATATTGGAAAATAAAGCCACCTCAAAATTCCTAATCAAGTGGAAAATTTTGGCAATTGAAGATGCAAAATGAAACAATGAGCAATTCAGAGGAAAGATTTTTGAGTTGCTAAGTATTGAGGGAAATTAATTTTTGAAGGGGGAATATTATAATTATGTGTGATATATATTCCCTAAATATATAGTATATATTCCTAAGGATAAAACATTTGTGGCATGATTAACACTAGCATAAATAATACCTCTTAATTAGGATGAAGGGGTAGATCCCTACATATTTTAACCTATAAATAATGAAGATAACTTTCTCCCATATCATGATATATTACAATATTGAAGTCATACATTACCATATGAATATTGAAGGTCACCTCCTTAAAGTGATCTGCTATATTTCTTATTTTTATAAATATTTTTAAGCAATATCATAGCAAACTACAAATTTTCAACATAAATTTCATGCTTGAGATGCATGACCTTAGGAAAATATATAAAAAGGATCCTAACACATTTTTGTAAGGATTTAAATTTTAGTGGTCTTTGGATTGAATTATTTTAGCTCAAATCTATATTCTTTTGGTTTTCTTGTTGTTTCACAAGTATTTGGGTATAAGCAAGAGAACTATATAGAGGCTACAACACACATGCAAACATGCACACACATATACATATACAATGGCACATGGGAATAACAAGTTTATAAAAAAAAATAGAACAAGAGCACTATCTATTAGAAACAAAGGAAAATTGTATATATGGTTTGAAATAGATTCCATTAATTAGGATTGGTAATACATTCAAATCTGAAATTGATGGTTTAAATGTATTATTTTTCTCATGAGCTCTAATGATATATTGACCACTCTGTAGTGAACTAAAATTGCATTGATCCTTAGGCTTTGCTCAATCCTTGTCACATAGTAAGACATTGTCTCAAACTTCAATTATTGTACCATCTTCAGCTTATCAAATCAATATTTTATAATCTCTTGTTGCTTTCTCATCACATTCTAGGTTGGACATCCATGTTCTTTCAATGATATGAAGTCAGCCATCCTAACTTTCATGGTATTATTTTCACCAAATCTCTCATTGCAAAATTATATATAGTGTGAGTAGATCAATTGAACTAGTTAATCTTAGTGCTTTATCTTAAAGCAAAGCATGATTTAAGGTCCCTAAAGCTTGTTTAAGCATGATCCTATATACTCATAGAAATTTCTTCAATCATAAATTAAATTTGCTTAAAAAATATGAGCAAATCTTTTTCATAATTCTTAATAAGTTCTTTGTAGGTTGACTCTAGTTATCCATTTCCTTGTATATAATAATTTGATAAGACATTTAGATAATTTGTATATTTCAATAAAAACAACCTTTGACTGTAGACTCTTGATTCTACATATTTAGAGAAAACCTTAATTGAACACAGAGATTGCATAATACTTAATGTTTATTTATTGATAACCTTATTTTGGGGTTTGCATAAAATTTCTACATTAAGACCTATTATTAAGAAATTATAAAATAGTTAGAACACTTATTTTCAAACAACTTTAATAAAACATCTCGTAGATTGCTAGGATCACTGAGCTGCGGGAGAGACTAGTAGGGGGGCAAAGATGCTAGGAACGTGTTTTATGTGGAAGTAACATGATTTGTGTTCTCAGAGGCGGCGAGGAGTGGGAATTGCGCAGAGGGGAACTGCTCTGGGCGTGGACAGCCCGAATTCCTCTGCCATATCCAAATCACTCGATGTCATTCCTTGGGGAAGATTCCAATTAAAGCAATGCAAAAGATTGGCCAACATAAGCTGCACCACTTTAAATCCCAGTGGCATGCCAGGGCACACTCGCCTCCCAGCTCCGAAGGGCAGGATCTCAAAGTGCTGCCCTCTCACATCTACATCCCTTTCCATCTCCATGAATCTCTCTGGTTTGAACACGCCCGCATCATCACCCCACGCATTGCGGTCCCTGGACACCGCCCACACGTTCACAGTAACACGACACCCACGGGGAATGTGATAACTGCCTATCTGGCAGTCTTCAATGGTCTGTCGTGGAATCATCAACGGCACCGGCGGGTGAAGCCTCAATGTTTCCTTCACCACTGCTCGCAGGAATTCTAGTTCATCCACATCCGACTCTTGGACGTATTTATTATCCATGCCCACTACTCTCTCAAGCTCGTCCTGCACTTTCTTCATAATTGCAGGGTGGTTTGATAACAGTTCAGACATCGCCCACTCTACTGTCACACTTGACGTGTCGATTGCAGCCACCAGCATTTCCTGCCAAAGCCCACATCATATGAATGTCAATTCCAACAATATACACTAGCAAAAAGAAAACACAAAGAGAAATTGTTGGGATTTGACGCCATACAAGAATGTTTGCCTTCACTTCTCCCCGTAGGAATCTTTCCCCACCAGTGCCTTTATCGAGCATGAGTTCAATTAATTGGTCAGTGAAATCTCTGCTGGACTGATCACCACCCTTGGCTTGCAGGTGCTCCTCTAATATCTTCTCCAGAAACACGTCGAATGTCTTACGAAGATTCTTCTGGCGACGGATAAGACCTTGCGCATCCACCCACTCCAACCAAGGAATAAAGTCGCCGACATTAAAAGCCCTAAATAGAAAAACTCTTGAACTAGTTTGTTGAAATTGATGTCACCCAACTCTTGCTCTGAGTACTTTTTGCCAAGTGTCATCCTGCATGACATATACATGGTGACATCGAAAGCGAGCTTACTAACATTAACAGGAGAGCAAGCAGCGGAACTGTTGCAGTGCTCCATAAGCCCATCGATCATAGCACGCATTTCTTCTGCTCTCATATATTTCAAGGAATCGAGGCTCTTGGGCCCCAACAGTTGAGATGACACCACTTTACGAATTTGCTTCCAGTATGGCCCGTAGATGGAGAAAGCCAGGCTTGCAGAGCCGTACAAGACATTTTTCCCGAAATTCACCAGAGGCCTGCTACAGAGATTTTGATCGTGAGTTTTGAGAATAAGCTTGGCCATCTCGGGAGATGAGACGACAATGGAGGGCACAGAGCCGAGGCGGAGGAACATAATAGGTCCATATTTGCACGCAAGGTGAGCTAGTCCTCTATGAGGAAGCTTTCCCAATAGGTGAAGACTTCCCACCACCGGCAGCGGCACAGGTCCCGGAGGCACCCGCACATTCTTCTTAGACTCTGATCTCTTACTCCATGCCAATACCAGTACTGCTACCAAGGTAATGGCTATCACAACCCCACTACTTCCGCCACTATTAAGCCTTACAAACTCCAATAACTCTGCTATCTCCATGCTTGCTTATGTTTTGCACAAATTATGTCTTGCGCTGTCTCTATATAAAAGGCGTCTTTTGCTTTACTCCACGTGTACCTTTTGCCGTGTACCTTTTCCAATCTTACCGTTTTCCATGCATGCTACAAAAATCAAGTGGCCAACTTCACGTGAATTGAATGGCTCTTCTTCAACCAATCACATGCCGTACGGTAAAGTAAAAACGGTATCTTTACAATGGTGCACTAAATTTGTCGTGATTTGCACCACTACCTTAATAATGAAATATTAAAGACTGTACAAATGCTAAGCCACCGATCACTTTGCATCCTCAATTGCCTGCAACAGATGACATAATATTATAAATTCGTTTAGAACTCATGTTTTAGATTTAACACAGCTTACACGTTTAAAGTTTCACTCAACAGAAGAAGTGTCATACATATCGTTATTCATTTGTATGGTCTATATTATAATGATGAATGTCTATTAGTATAATATTTGCAAGCTTTAGGTATATTAATCTCATATTATAGTAATTGTATTAATTTGTTTTATATCATAGGGTTTCATTTTATAATGAATTAAATATGATTGCGATGTCAAATTCTTTATAAAGAGATGATAAGTAATTTCACTTTTAACCAATTTAGAACAAATGAAAGTATACTAATTTTAACATATAAATCAGTTATTTGATACTACCTTTCAGTTACTAATTCGATACATCAATGAGAGTTCACCACTATTGAATATAATGTAATAATAAAGGAATTGTTATACCATCAAAATATATATTATTATATACACTTTATTTACGTACACCATAATCTTTAGAGAGAGAGAGAGAGAGAGAGATAATGTCAAGTTTTAAAATATAAAATGATTAGATAACTTGGCACCCTTCCCTTATTTCTCCAAATTATTATGTGATAAATAAACCTCTTAAGGTAAGCATGGGAAAGAAAGGAACATAATAGAAACAAGTAAATAAAAATATACATACTTAATATAATGTTATCCTTATCTTTAATAAAATTTCTATAGATTTGTTGACAACATATAATGTTTATAAATACCCATTGAATTGATTATTAAAAACTATATCAATAATATAAGATCACCTAAATAACTAAGACTAATACACTTATTTTTGTTCTTAGGTTTTGATAATAATAAGCACGATTCCACTATATAACACACAACCGACATGCTTCCTTGAATTTGTTTTTAACTTTCTTGCAATCACGCAAAAATTCAATTAAATATGTGAACTCTTAAACTTTCCTTAATGCCCCTATTATAATCAAGCATGCCCAAATTTTAATTTATCCCTAACTAAAAATAAAATATTCCTTACACATACAACATATTATGCCCTAAAAAGCCTTTAAACAAGGTGACATAACATATGAATCACTTTGTCACTAACCCTAAAATGTGGATTCATATTTGTTTTCTACTACCCCCTTCTCTATTCAAGAATAAGAATATGTCAACAACTCTAGCTTGGAATATGGCTTGCACTCTTTCTTAAATTGGTATGAAGATGTTTGAACTAGGAACCTCATCTTGCATCCACTTTTTCAAGTTAATAGGATGGTTAGAGTTTTAAAATTCATTGTTTAATATGTAAAATTCCATCTTGTTTGTCACTAAACTTTATAGACATAGTTTAGCAACCATTTAGCATATATATCTTGTTTACTAGGGTCTTACATAAGAAATGACCTGTGAATGGGGTATCTCTTATTACAAGGCCATGCCTCCCTCAAGGATTATGTAAAGTAGATATAGTAAACAAAGAAAACATGTAAAGTCTAATGTGTAAGAAAACTAAGGGTCATGCATTGTTTATATGGAATCCCTTTCCCCCATTTCCTTGGTGATAAAAATGTTATGTAGAATTCATCCTTTATTTTTTTATTATATTTGATATTTTTTCCAAAATATATGCAAGCTTCCCCGACACCTCTATAATACATTAATTTTGTAAGGGCATAAGGGGTTTGGAATCCCCCACAAATTCACCACAATATTGAGTTGGGAAAGGAAATCTTAACTTGGTTACAATGAGCACTTGTAGATCAAATATGTAACTTGAAGATGTCATTCAAAAGATGGGAATGGATTTGAACATAATTTTAATGGTGGCCTCTCTTGTATTCCATATTTTAATGAAGGAAATACCATGAATTCCTTTATGTTTTTTGTATAAATGAGTGTACATCTACATATTTATACACATATTTTCTTGAGAAAGAGATGAGAATATTAATGCACTTGACCAATACCATACAATATTTCAGCCATAAATTTAAAGAGCAATGTGATATATATATATATACACACACACACACACATACATATATATGTATGTAAAATATCTACTCCAATTTGAGGAAAGATGAATAAATATACTTTTGTTCATTCATTCTTATATTACTCTGTATTACCAAAAATTATATACTCTTGAAGAAAGAGACAATTTTGTGGTAAAACTAGGTCCTACTTTAGGCACCTTCTATCAATCACCCTTAAAATTGCATTTATAGGCCCCTAATACTCATGATTTTGGACTTTGAGGCCTAATTCACTCATGAAACCACTTAAATCCCAACAAATATCATTAAAACCACTCAAATTTTGTGAAACCCACCAAAAATATCTTGGTGGGACTAAGTCGCCCAAGGTGGCGACTTAGTCCCTTTTAGGGTATTTTCCACTTTTGAGTGGGAATTTCACCAATTCAATTTAATTTTTCAATGGATTTCAGCCTCTTAGGTCTAAATAATGGAAAAATTAGGTGTTGATGCTTATAAATACACATTTTAAGTCATTTTTCACATCTCCTAGTCATTTTTACAAAGAAAAATTCAAGAATCAAGAGAAAAAGTGTCTTACACAAGAAGATTCAACAACATTTCACAACAAAGTTGAAGCTTTAGAGCAGCAAACTAGGGTTTTTGTAGGTCTTAAAACTCACTTCTTGTTAAAGATCTCACATTACAAAGGATTGATCATGGATGCCTATGGTGAATTATGGAGAAATCTAGGTTGAAGAGATGCAACTAGCCATCAAATCACACCTAATGACTTGTCTTCAAAGTGATTCCATCTTCCATGTTCTTTTTATCTTTAGATTTAAGGTTTTGCATCATATTTTACATATCATCTACATTTATTTGAAGTGTTGTAGGGTTTCTTGCATTAGAGTCTTACACCATTCAAGTTCCATTAAATCACCTTGTTCTAGCACATTAGAATAGGGCTTTATCTCATTTTCAAATTTTCCTAGTCTTGAACATATTGGGGCTAAGGTTTATGCATATTTTGTCATTCACAAAGTTTAAATACCAACTAGGGGTTTGACCAAGGAAATACCCCCATTAGAAACAAATTTATCTTCTATTTTGTATGGTTTTTCAAAGATTTAGATCTGGATTCCTATCAAAAGGCAAATTAGAGTTTTGGGATTTCTTTTCCATTTCAAAGTTTAGAGATTCAAAAGTGGACCTAAGTCACCAAGGTGGTGACTTAGTCCACTCGGCTGATTTTAGATTGATTTTTGTAGATTTGGATACCCATTTTGGCTAAAAATGGGTTTTGGGTAGTTTTCCAAACTGGTACTAAATTGCCCATCCTGGCCACTTAGTCCCACCAAGCTTAGAAATCAAAATTCTCTAGTTATCTATTCTTTAGTTTCCAAGTGCCTAGTTTCTGTCTTGCATCTCTTTTTTATCGTTTATTGCATTTCTTTCATCTTTTTGCATATCACATTGTGTTTTCTAGAACTTCACATTTTCTAATTTTTGCATCATTAAATCATCTTAATTGCATATCAGTGCATTAGAGCATCTTAATTAGACATCATAAATTTCATTTGCACAGACTTTGAGGGCAAACCCTTGCATTTGGACCCCCTACAATCCCCTTTTCTCCCCTTCGGGTGAAAAACCCTAAAGAGAGAGTAAAACATTGTGAGGGAGCAATCCAAAATCATCATTTATTTTATTTTTTTAAGGTAGCAATCTTGGGTGTTTATGAGGTACAAAGTACAGAAATTTATATATATATATATATAATGTTTCAATATTGAAGGATATAATGCATAGTGTTTGCAATCACTTCTAGTGAGAAGTGATAAGGTAATGGTAGAACAACATTAACATACTATCTACTCCTACTTTGAACTAGCTAGTTTAACTTGAATATGCACTATTATATAAATATGTATTTCCTTCTACTTTTTCTTTTTTACTAGATATAAGTTTTAGTTGCAATTAAAAAACTAAATTACACATATAGGAAGCCATTGCAATATCACAAGTATATTTATTATATCTTATATATTCTTACATTTATACAATATAATGTAGAACATAATGATATTCCATAATGATTAATTTTTTATATCCATCTAAATGCTAATTTATATGCTACATTTACACATGCATAGAATTTAGCTTTTGTGAGAACCAAGAACACAATTTAAGTTATCTTACATAAGTTGTAAAGGAGGTATTTCTATAAATGTTTATTGATCAACATGAGTTATATACTAACATTTTCAAGTTAGCACAATAAATCTACTCCACCTAGTAATAAGGTCATTTAAATGGATAATTCATGCATTTGCTTTTCCCATTAGCATAACATTTACATACATCGATTGAAATTATAAGGAATTCTATCAAGGGGTTTTCAACTACTTTTTAAAATAGTGTTGTTCCTAGAAAAGTAATATTTCTCATGACTTTCTACACACTTAGATAAAATAATTTTACAAGCTTAAACATGTATGGCCTTTCGCACGGCTATTTTTTATAAATCTTAGGACTACACATAATAGGAAAGAAAAATGAGAATAACTCTCCAAAGGTTAATGTGAGCTCAACTCCCAACCTTAGGAATGCAATGGAGTCTAGCCCCAATCTTGAGGAAATATATGGTAATAATGTATAGTAGAAAAAATACACAAAATTAAAATAGATCAAAAAATATATATATATTGCACGCACACATACACACCAATTAAAAAATTAAAAAATGAAATACATTTTTTCTAATTAACTCCAAGGGGAAACAATAAATAAAGGTTCTTTTCTAATAGTAAGAACCTCATAAATGGGGAGTGAGATTCTCCTTCACTTGTGGTGAAATCACATTGTATAAAAAAATTAGTTTTACACAATCATCATCTCTCATGGTCTTTCCATAAACCCAAAATTCATGCCATAAATTTTGTATCCTTAATTTTCTCATGAAATATGCCAAATGGGTACTCATAACTAGAAATCCTTTTCTCCAACATGAAGGCCTTTTAAATTAAACCCAAAAATATGGGTTTCTCTCATCTATTGGTAGATCCTACCCAAAAATAACCCATACCCACCATAGCACCAACAATTGGAACAACACTACAACAATATCAAAACTAATAAAAAAAATATATTCATATTCAATCACACAATATCATATCACAAGCTAAATAAATTTAGAGAAATGACAACCTAGTTATCCTTGAATCAATTTGGAGAAGCTTGAGTAATACTTCCAAAAGATAATTCATCAAAGTTATTTCTACAACCATTCTCTCTTCCATTTCTTTCATTCACAAGAGCTCTCATTTCATCAAAAAAAAAGATCAATAATAAAACAAGAATGAATCCCTCAAAAGTTCCTCTTCTCAACAAAAAAGGGAAAATTAAATAGAAAACCCTAATCTCTCTATCTCAAAGTGTGAAGGAAATATTTATCACCTTTATAGTTGATCCTCAAAACCTACTACTCTAAACTTGCACAATCCTAGTGTGAGGAACTTTTAGACTACTCATCATGGCTTCTTATGCATTCTCACTAACAACCCTCAATAAAAAATTAAATTTCATCATTTTATAAATGGTTTCAAAAGGGGTTCACATTTCATGCAAAATTCTGATTTATATTCACAAAATGGGTTTTAGACCCTAGTATTATAACTTACAACCTAAGAAAACATGAAATAAGATAAAATTAACACTTTGATCCACAATAATCCTTGTAATAAAATAAATAATTCATCCATTTGATCCACATTAATCATTTATTGGCTCCCACATACTATATATGCTAACATAATCTTAGCAATAAAGACTTGGGCCGATGCAAGAAGTTGGGTACATAAAAAGCTCAAAAAGTGGAAATGTTTTTATTATTTTCATAATTTGTCACACTTGGACTGAAAATTTGAGGCACTTACTACTAATGAATACAAAAATTCAGTAATATGAAATATAGAATTTTGAATCTAGTTTCCAAATCTATAAATTATTAAAATACCCAAATTATAGAAATTAAATTTTGATAGGGATCTATAAAAACTACTTTTTAAAAGTCCCTTTTTTTTACCATACCAAGCAGGTGTATGGACAACACTTTTAATTTTCTCATGAAATATGCCAAATGGGTACTCATAACTAGAAATCCTTTTCTCCAACATGAAGGCCTTTTAAATTAAACCCAAAAATATGGGTTTCTCTCATCTATTGGTAGATCCTACCCAAAAATAACCCATACCCACCATAGCACCAACAATTGGAACAACACTACAACAATATCAAAACTAATAAAAAAAATATATTCATATTCAATCACACAATATCATATCACAAGCTAAATAAATTTAGAGAAATGACAACCTAGTTATCCTTGAATCAATTTGGAGAAGCTTGAGTAATACTTCCAAAAGATAATTCATCAAAGTTATTTCTACAACCATTCTCTCTTCCATTTCTTTCATTCACAAGAGCTCTCATTTCATCAAAAAAAAAGATCAATAATAAAACAAGAATGAATCCCTCAAAAGTTCCTCTTCTCAACAAAAAAGGGAAAATTAAATAGAAAACCCTAATCTCTCTATCTCAAAGTGTGAAGGAAATATTTATCACCTTTATAGTTGATCCTCAAAACCTACTACTCTAAACTTGCACAATCCTAGTGTGAGGAACTTTTAGACTACTCATCATGGCTTCTTAAGTGCTCAACAAATGTCCTCCTTCAATAAGAAAATTAATTTGATCACTTTTTATAAATGGTTTCAAAAAGGGGTTCAAGCATTTCATGCAAATTTGATTTATATTCGTAAAATGGGTTTCAGACCCTTGTATTATAACTATGACCTAGGGAAGGTACGAAATAAGATAAACATAACACTTTTGATCGAAAATAATCCAAGTGCAAACCAAATAAATAATTCATCACTTTGATCCACATTAATATTTTATTTACTCCCCACATACTATATATGTGAAACATAATCTCTTCAGAATAAAGACTTGGGTCATGCAAGAAGTTGGGTACACAAAAAGTTCAAAAAGTGGAAATGTTTTTGCTATTTTTCATAATTTGTCGCACTTGGACTGAAAATTTGAGGCACTTACACAATGAATATTAAAAAAAGTCAGTAATATGAAATCTAAAATTTTGAATCTAGTTTCCAAATCTATAAATTATTAAAATACCCAAATTATAGAAATTAAATTTTGATAGGGATCTATAAAAACTACTTTTTAAAAGTCCCTTTTTTTTAACCATACCAAGCAGGTGTACGGACAACACTTTTTTGACCCAAATAAAATTATTTTGCTAATTTCTTTGGAAAAATGAGAGCTAACAACATGAAGCTTGATGTGGATTTTTTTTTGTAATTTTTGGTTGAATATATATTTTTTAATTAATTTTTTATTGGCCTTAATTGATGTTTTTTAAAATCAACATGTACGGACAACATAATTGGACCTAAACAAAATGTTTTTGACTCTTTTTTTCTGTTGTGTAGAGAATTGTCTAAAGTTTGATGCTGCCATAATTTTTTTTACAAGAAACTTAACCAATAAAAAGTTATTAAACCAAAACTTGATATTTCAAGTTTAAGGACTAGTTTGCTTAGAAATTAATTAAAAAATAGAAAAAATAATTCAATCTTATCAAAAGTTATATATTTGGAAAGTAGACATTGTGTTCTCTAATGGGTTTTAATTTTATACATTCATTCAAAAAAAAATCCATTAGCTATGTTGTCAAAGTTGGACATTCTTCTTCAATCTGCCTTAGTTTTTTAGTTGCAGGTCAAAGGCTAAGGCTCAGATTGCCAAGCCTTTCCCAAGCCTAAAAATGAGGTTGGATGTGGTGTGGAAATTCAATTTTTAAATAATGCGTACGTGTTACAATAACGTGTACATGTTATTCAAATGAAACACGTACGTGTTTCAAAACACATATGTGTTACCGATTTACCCGTTGGGAAAACGTAACGCGTACGCATTATGAAATGTGTATGCGTTTCTTGAACATAACACACATGTGTTTCTAATATATTCATTTTTCCCTAATTTAGAAAATTCTGGTAAAACATGATTTTCCTACAACATTCCTTTCTCCAGAGTACCATCCCCAAATAAAGTGTCATTTCCTGTTTTTTATTGCAATTTGTCTTGTGCAGGCATATTCTATTCAAATTGTTGGAAGAGACAAAGTGCAGGCTGAATTTTTTGAAAGGAATCGAAGTGCAAAGAACTTTTACAAGAATATTTGGAAAGTGAAATACTACGTACTTTTATTATGTTTTGTACTGTGAAAGTTTATAAAAAAATATCTCATAGTACATAGTTTAATTGACACTTTGAAGGAGGTGGAAATTTGAAAATAAGTTTCTTGAATTATTGTTTTTGTCATCAAAGAGGGTTTGGTAACCATGGGTGATAAGAAAAGACAAAAAAAAAGATGTAGAAAGTTATTGACACCTGAAGAAGTTCAAGCAAATAAAGATAAGGAGGCAAAGAGACAAAGGGAAAGGAGAGAAAGGAATCGTCAAATGAAATATTTGGAAGCATCTAGTTCCAAGAATGTTGAAGAGGAAGCCATGAATGATGAAATGAATGTAGATGATGCAAATGTGGAGATGGTGAATATAGAAGAAAATGCAATTACGGATTCAAACCCAACCATGCCTTCAACTTCAACTTTGAATGATAAGCAAACAACTTTGGGTGTGTCTTCAAATCCACCTCCCAATGATATGGAAAATGCACCTATTCAAACAATCTATCCATGTATGTGTTCAAAACTAAGTTTTCATAATATTGATAGTGCTTGTTTAGATGAAGCTGGATACACCATTGATGAGATCAATAATATTAGGGTTGAAACAATGCAGAAAAAAGAAAATGATGAAATTATATCTTATGAGAATGTAAATGAGAATGAAATCCCTCATATTAATGAAAATGATAATAAAATCCCTTTTACATTTGAAAATGAAAATGAAACCCCTTGTGTGAATGAAAATGAAACTCCTATGGATGAAGGTGAAAATGTTTTTTTTACAATTGAAACATATGTGCTAGATAACCTTCATGGTAAAGTTTCTTCGAGACAAATTAGAAATTATGGAAATAAAATATATAAAATGTTTTTTTATAGAAATAAATTAGGATTCCAATGTCAACTCATGGTGCAATTGATGAGAATGTTGAAAATGAGAAAAGTGATGAAAAAATTAGGTGTTTTTATAAAATCAAAAAAGAAAGATGATTCAGTAGAACAAGTCATATCTAGTGCTGCTAATGCTATTGATGTTATTGGTAAGAAAAGTTGATCAAAAGATAAGAATGCGGCTCGTCATGCAATAACAACTGCTCTAGTTGATAAAGTAGCTTCAAATTAAAGAATGTTAAGTAAGATTAGTAAACGTATAAACTTAAATCCTAGAACTTTGATAAGAGTTGCTAAAAGAAGAGAAATTATTGAAAAGGATCCTATTAATCAATGTTGGAGTTTTAGTGGTAGACTCCCAAGATCAGATATGAAATTAACTAATGAAATTAAAAATTTAATCCATAAATTTTGGGCAACATACAAGAGTATCGCTACCATTGAGATGTCTTAAAATTAAGGGTGGGTTCCAAATTGCAACCGACCGCATCTCTTAGGATATGACTCAAACTTCAATCTATATAAAATTAGATGCTTCCAATCTACCATTGAATTATTAACATAAGTCAAACATCATTCAAAAGTGTAAACCTGGTATGTTAGGAATTAATAAGCAATAATCTCTTGTTGTTGTAAGACTCATGTACAATTTGTTATTATTATGATATATTTCTCATATATAATATACTGGTATGCTAACCAAATTATGCAAGACATTTGTGGCATTAATATGCCACCTGAAAGAATCAAAGATTTTATAGTAGGTTTGTTTTGTGATCCCTCTTTAAATGGAAACTCTTTTTTTTTAAAGCATGCATTTATGGAGAATGTGATAGATGTGGTAATTTTTCATTATTAGGAGAATGTATGCATGAAAGTAGTTTAGATGAATTTGGACAACAATTAGTGGATGTAAAAAATTTAAAAATGTTGAGTATTCTTTAAAAGATGGAAAAATTGGAAAACGTGTTGAGCTAATTGTGGAAAAAGTTAGTGTGCATGCTTTTATTAATGAATTTAAAGATAAGTTTGTACCTAAATATGTTCAAGACTCTCATAATGCTCATTGGCTTGATAATCAATTTCATTTATGTAAAAACACATTCCCAATGGGAAGTATATTGTCAGCTTGTTGATTTTGCTGAAAATTATACTCTTTGCTCCACAAGAAGAAATTCAATCACAATATTATAATTCAATGTAAGTATTATATTTGTTCACATTGTTTATAGACATGCAGAAGATAGTACATAAGATAATAGAATTTGTTTTCAAGAGAGTACCATTTTAAGTGTAAGTGATAATCGATTACATTCATCCGAAGTTTGTACACATTTGCTTTGATATATTTTATAAAAAATTAAAAGAGAGGAATTCAAATGCTAGAACATCTCATATGGTCGTGATAATTGCATGGGTCAATTCAAAAAATGCTAGAACAAGTTTTATTGGCTATATAGAGTTCATAAGGAAAAATACCATCCAAATACATATGGAGTTTTTTGAAGCTAGTCATGGGAAGGAGAACACAATGGAGCAAGTGCATGTGTGAAAAGAGCTCTTGCTAGAGAGAAACTAAAATTTTAGGATGCTGCAAAATTTAGAGATGCATGTGCAAGTGTAGATTAGCGCAATACCAAATTATCTACAAGAACAAGTGAGAGCTCAATAATTCAACACTTCTTTTGGTTAGTTGAAGAAAATGATATTTTTTCTCAACAAGATTGTGAAACAATTAATGGATCTGCAAAATGGCATTCGTTTAAGAGTTCAAATGCAAACACATGAACAATATGGACAAGGGAGTTGGCATGTTTTTGTCAATTTTGTATTGCAAGTGATTGGGAGGCATGTGAAAATATGGAATGGGTCGAACAATGGCAACAAAGAGCCTTAATGCCTACATCGACAAATGTTCAACATGGAACGATAATTGAAGATAATCAAGTGTTCGCATCAGATGATTATGTTCGTGTTTCGGATCTTGTACAAGAAGGTACATTATTTATTGAGTTGAATTTTGTATGTATGGATGTTTATATGTGAATTAAATATAAGTCACTTTTTATTGAATTTTGTATTTATTTTTGCAGGACATGTGTATGTTGTTGTTGCACCTGAGGGGAATGAAGAGGAGACAGATTACTGGTTGGCCAGATGTGTTGAGAGAAAACATAAGTTGGCACATCCTAGAGTGGATGATGACAACTTTGAGTATCCAACTAGTTCAATGGTTGTTGTTGGCACTTGGCTTCAAAAATATTTCATGAGAAAGAATGGCTTGCCTGCATTTGAAGATTATGAAAGACACAAGAAGATTATACATTATTCACATTTGATTTTGGTAACCAATATAAAACTAGTTAGATATCAAGGGAGGCCTGCTAATAAAGTTTTATGGACACTTTCAATGGATGATCACGAGACAATTATAGATGCATTAAAAAAGAGAGAGGATGTAGATGGTACAATAAAATAAATAAATATTGATAAGTATATCTAGTTGTTTATATAGTTAATTGATATATATATTTGTATTTAATCATTTCCTAATTAAAGTTTTATATCATTTTTTGTTTCAGGTCCCCCAAAATTAGATGCTTTACAAACAAGAGAGGAGATGCACATATATTACAATGGAATTCAAATATAGAGATAGGTAACTATATATAGTTCTAGATACATGTAATTGATAGTATAAATTCATTATCTCAACTCAATCCACCTCTTTTCATCCTCTTAATGTTGGTATGTGGTGACTAATCATGCTATACTGTATATCCCATGGTATACTATACACCCCGGCCCCTATCCTTGCCAGGGTTCGGGGCCGAGTCGGGCCCCGGGTGAGGGTTCGAGGGCAGCAGCCCCCAAGAAAAAAATTCTTCCTACTCTCTTTTTCACTATGACCAAAAAGGGAAAATCAATGAAAAAGGAAAAATCCAATTTTTGTAGAACCTAAAAATATGGAAGCTTCTAAGCTGTTTAAAAAGAGGTTCAAATGGGTATTATAGTATGATGAAAAACGCGATTATTTCACAACATTGTAATAGGTTTTACACTAGATAATAAAAGTATTGGATGGCTGCGGTTTGGTGGATGTAGCTCGAATTGGGTGAACCACGTTAAATTATGTTATGGATTACCTCAGGTGTGTTTTAGTTTCTCTGCTTATTAATTAAATATGCATTTAATTGTTAGGATATCTGCCATCTCTAACCCCAACACTTCTAGCTTCATCCTCTTAAAGCACCCTTAAGTCATATCCTCTTACATCCCTGTAATCCATAATCTTGCATTCCTTAAGTCACTCTCATAATTCCTCTTAAGCCATCCTCTTAGGGCCTATTAATATCCATATTGTAAGGTTCATAACATGCATCCCCTTAATCCACTATCTTACATCCCTTTAATCCATTCTATCAACTCCCCTTAATCCACCCTCTTACATCCCCTTAATCCACTCTCTTACATCCCTTTGAGTCATTTTATCAACTCCCCTTAATCCACCCTCTTACATCCCCTTAAGCCATCCTATTAAAGGACTCTCATAATTCCCCTTAAGCCATCCTCTTAGGACTTGTTAAGCCATATCCTAGGGTTCATGAGATGCAACCTCTTAAACCATCCTCTTAACTCCCCTTAAGCCATTCTCTTAAGACCCCCCTTAAGCTATATATCCTCTTAGGTCCCCTTAATCCATCCTATGGCAAACATCTTTTGAATTTGTCTGGAATTTACTATATACTATTCTTTTCTCGCATGAATTTTTTTCTTAAATGACTCATAAAAATTGTAGTTACTTACATTAATTATTTTTGCAGGTTCTCATCAAGTCAATCTACGAAGTGATTGTTGAACTGAAAAATTATTTTATCAAGAGACTATGTAAATGTCAATTTTTGGTCTTCACGTAAAAGTTGATAAGTTTTAATTGTATCTACATGCACATATATGTTTCATCATATTATATAGTTGTAATAAACATCTTGATATACATTATATATGTTTGTTCAATGTCACTTTTTAAATATCTTGTTCCAATTTTATAGATTATACATTTCATGTTTTGTATTTACCACATTTTATATAATTATTCAATTGTATATATTATACATTTTATACATACAAGGAGATAGTTTCTTGTTTATTGATTCAAATATTTTATATCTAATTGGAAAATAGCAAAATTGCCTGCCCTAATTTATTATGAATATGATCTAAAACTATTTAAGGAATGTTTTAATTTGTCAACAATCCATGTGATAAATTATATATACAATTTGATTCTAGATAGCACTTTGGTATAGTATGTAATTTGAAAAATTAGATTGATAAATATTCTAATGTAAGGAGTGCATATAATCAAGGAAATGAACATAACAAGATATTATAATTCACTATATATATAATCATCATATTAAAGTCAACTCATATAAATAAACACAAATATGATAATAACATGTTCAAAGTAAAACTAGAGATAGATAGTCCATAGAATTTATATGTCAAGTCCAACACATATATTTAAATAAAACTAGAGATCTATAGTCCATAAAATATAAAACCATCTAACTTTCAGGCTAATCGGTCAAATCAAGTCTCCTCTTTGTTCCATGTTGACTAGATGTACCTACATCATGCTGTAAAAGAGTACAAGAAACTTGAAATTAGATTTAAATTTATTTAGAAATTTTTATATAATTAAACATATTTAAACTTGAAAATATAAACTTTTAGATAAAAATAAATTTAATTAAATATCTAGTATTTATATAGTAAAAATGATTTCTAGTATGCATAAATTACCATATGATCATGTGAATCTGTAACTGGCACATTTTCTTCAATGAGTAGCATAACTGTCACTTGAGAAGATGCAAATGCCTGATCTACTATATCCTGCATATTCATATAAAGTGCAAACAATATGTGAAAACCTCGAATATATATATATATATATATATTTAAAAGGTCCGTAAAAATTGTATAGGAGATTTAAAGTAAAGTTTACAACCTCGAATGATATGACCTCATGATCACGCACCTGAGATTTCCCATGCATAAATGCCAATGATGTCTCAGGTGCGCGGCCTACCATGGGTATCTCATGTAACTGTCAGGTAAACCTCTAGAGAACACAATAATAATGCAAATAATTTTTTTAAATAATTAAATTAAACATGTAATAACACTTAACCATAATTCACATAGCACATTACATAACATTAACACACTTAGTTCTCTGGGGCATGCGAGGTTACATCACAACAACTAACCGGAAATAAAAATAAAGATTACAACAATATCATTTATAATGATAACCAAGGATAAGGATACATCTAATAACCATGATGCGAGAATAATAAACATCGCATAATTACATCCATGATAAATCTCTTAATAGAGTTACAAATGATCCTAACTATTACATCATTGTTTTAATATTACATTACAATCTTCTGATAAATGAATTACATTGAATTTCCCAACATGGGGATTGATACAAGAATAATGAAGTATGAAATACAAGTGTATACTGGTACAACTCCACTGCGGAATGCTGAGAAGACAAGATGTTGATGGGGAACCCAACGGGTGCGGAGCACGTTCCACCCAACCATGTGAATTACAAGTAACTCACCCCCTGTGCTCAGAGGTGACGAGGAAGTGAACCCGACCATGAATGTCAAACCGACTCAACAACAACATGATACGAAACAAGTACAACTCAAAGCATACAATGAACAATCATCAACGCTCACAAATCACATAACAAGTCAAAACTAAGAAACTCACCACACTAACATGAAGTATCACCAATTAGCAACCATGAACAATTTCACAAGAATCAAAAGCATCAAAAAGATACATTATCCAGAAGAACCGAACCAACACCCAAAATACATTTCCAAATAAATCAGAACCAATAAAAAGAACATGATTCCATAAAAACTCTAAATCAACCATTCAATACACCATACCATAGGCAACAAGAAACAAGTCAGACGGGTGTCAAGTGGGGAGGGTCATCGCATAGCTCTCATGGGATCCCCTCGCATCTCTCCTGAACTACTGACACTCCACCTATGGATCCTAGCCTTAAAATTAGAAACAACATAAGGATTACAATATCCAGAGGCAACTACAAACAAAGCACAAGGGTGTCAAGCGGGGAGGGTCATCGCATAGCTCTCATGGGATCCCCTGGCTCTTCCTCCAACTGAGGCACCGACACCCATCTATGGATCCCCTAGCCCTCAAATCAGAAACAACATAAATATAACAACATCCAGAGGCGACAAGAACACGGACAAGGATGTCTAGTGGAGAGTGTCATCGATAGCTTTCCTATGGGATCCCTTTGGCACTCTCCAACTGAGGGCCGACAATCTATCTATGGATCCCTCTAGCCTCTTCCTCCTAACTGAGGCGCCGACACCATAGGGTAGCTAATGAGCCATTAGTCTTCTCATGAAGATCTAGACTATGACTTTGCCGACCACGGCCTTCTCAGTCTATCACTAGTCTATGGCAGCCCTAATGCATAGCTGAGGAATCCAATGTTTTATTATCTTGTGTTTTTTAACTACCCAACCCCCTAAATTCTATTGTTTAGGTTGTCACTTGTTTAACTACTCTTTATGCAATTCCTGAGCACTTCCTTCTTATCTCATGTCACCACGAAGAGCCACTCTCCCTATGACCCCTAACATAATCAAAACTAGGCAAGGGTTGAACTAAAACATATAAAGCATAATACCACAACAAGAACATGCGAGACATTAACCCTCTCGCAATAATTCATAATCCAAAAGTCTTAACAACCTGTTCAACCCTTCCTAACATAAACCATAACTCCAATAGCATAACCAATCGAGAATATATTTTAACATAACAAGCCTCTGAAACAAGGATTACAAAATCAACAATAGGGTACCCACATCGAAGAGTAAGGTTACAACAATTAAATGGAAAATGATAACCAGATCACACAAATGCATAACTTAAAGTAAACGATTCACACAATTACACAAAACACTCCAATTTTGAAATGATATAAAGAAACACAAGAAGTTAATAATCCTACATCAGAATATTTAATTCTTAACAAAAGACTTCCAATAGATATCTTAAAAAAAAAACACATTAAAACCTCCGACCAAGAAAACTCGAGAAACCATTGAAATTAAAACATACAATAACAATTTCAGACAAGAACTCGAAACACATTTAAAAGGACATCAAACCATTCACAAAAAGTTATCAGATACCAATCACCAAATATAACGAAATAAAGTTTCTTCAATAAAATTCCACAACAACAGATCAAGACAAGATCTAGTTAAATTATTCGTTCAACCGATAAAATAATACCCTACATTTATATAACAACACTAATTAAATTTTTTTTTTATTATTTTTTTTTAAAATTAAACAAAACACAAAATTACATCTTAAACTATAATTATACTAAATAAAATAATTATAATTTCATTTTAAATAAAATAAATTTTAATATTTAATGTTTAGTAAAATAAAAGTATATATACATATACCAAAAAATATATATATATATATATATATAAAACACAAAGTATAAATTAAAATAAAATTATAAAATTTTAATTTTCAACCATTGGCCGTCAGCCATCAAAGGCTGCCCGCAGCAGTCTACTGACTGCTGCGCACAGTACTGGCGCGGCAGGGTTACGGGGTCGGGTACGGCTTCGGCTGTCCCTTCCCCTCCCAATATAAAAAAATACTTTTATCTAAAATTTCTTTTTTTTTTTAAAAGAACTTGATAACGGAAGTAAAATTTTGTTTCCCATTAAAATGAACTTTTGTAATAACGAAAATAAATAAAATCCCAGGCAGTTCGGCCAACCTTGTACTGGTTCGGCTCGAACCCCAAAAAATATCACATGAATTAAAATTTTCCTTCAAGAATACAGTGAAATAAAACAAAATAAATTTTAATAAATCAATATAGACAAATTTAATATTTCATAATAAAATTATATATGTCTATAAATATAAATATATATATATAATTATATATATATATATATATATATATTTCACAAAAATAAGTTCTCATTTGAATTTTAAGCACAGTATAATATATATCCATATATTTAAATAAAAAGGAATATAAAGTCAAACTTTATTCGTTTTCAAATGATCAATCATAGATAAATTGAGGATTTCTAGCAGATGGAATTTGTTATCAGACATTTCTTCAAAGAGTTTTCTTACAAATATTCTATTTATTTAATTTCAGAAACACAATTCTTTTATAAGCAAGATTGATTCTAACACACATTTGTATTCTTTTCTTTACAGATTTAAAAATAAACAAAAAAGAAAGAAGGTGGAACCTGGAGTCCTGTGCTCTCGAAACTCTGATGTTGATTGCCTGAATCCGATGGCCTCTACACAAAGCTTCTCATTTTGGCTTCGAAATCTCTTCTACAAATTTTTGTGCTCGAACTCGAATCTGATCCTTTGTTCAGAAGACTTCTCCAAAACAACACCAGAAACAGATTGACAATCTCTCTCTATAACTCTCCTCGAAATACAGCAGAAGGTTCCAGTACCCTTTCTAAAATTTCAGAATGCCAAAACCCCTCTCTTGCACAACTTCTGTAACAAATATCTCTGTGTGTAAACTTCCCAAAAACAATTCTTAATTAAAAAGAAAAGATAATCTCCCTCTCTTCCCAAAAACTCCTAAAAATAAAAAATAATAGCAAATCATTCTTTAAAAGCCAGCTTTTTACTCAGAACTGTATTTTTTATTTTCTCTCAAAATCTTTTCCTTCTTTTATTTGTTTTATTGTTTTAATTTCTATTTTTGCAGTTTTTCTTGCACATCACATTACTTATTTAATTTAAATAAATTATTCTAATAATTATCCTCCACTAGATAATTGATTAAAAATAATTAAAAACACATTTAATATTTAATTATCATTTAATTGAAATATATGACTTCCAAAAATAATTAAATCATTTAAATATTTAAATAAACCAAACTAACATTAAAACAACAACCAATTACTCTTCCATCATTAAAATCAATAATACCTGCAACAAATAAAGTACCAACATTAATCAAGAGATCTAATAAAATACAAACACAAACCACAAATGACGCATAATTACAAAATGAACAATACCAAATCAATGAGACGACCCTCGACATCATGGAACAGAGGACTTCGGCTACCTCGCTTCAACATTTAATCAAGTTGGTGTCATGCTCACAGGCGAATCTCCAGCGAACTACAAAACAACGGAACAATTTTTTTTTTTAAAGAATATAATAACATACTTAAGAACTATAACATGACAACATATTAAGAGGCACAACTTGTTCCAATGGGGTACACGAAGTGACATGACTATTCTAACCCATAACCACGATAACATGCTAACCATAATTAAACAATTACATAAATCCATTCATTCTCACTTCATCATTTACATATCCATTGAACAATAACTACATTCAAGACATAAGTACATATGATAACACATGAGATGATAAAGATATAAAGTGTTGCATATTTCGATAGATACAACATAACATAACCAATTGTTACAAGTGACAATTCTTGAATACATACAGGGCCTGAATATACATCACATCCCAAATAATAATGAAATACAAATAACTGAAGATACATCTCAATAACTACATATCCAAATTACATCGAGGTCACCCCATCACACGTGGGAGACGATACATCAATAAAAATATTAAATACATTACAACTAAAGTATATACAACTATCTGGTACATAAGAATAATTGAATCATCAACATCTTCCAAAAGCCCTGCAATGAAAATACACCTGCAAAAGAAAGGGAAACCCAACGGGGTGCGAAGCACGTTCCACCCAACCACCCCCGTGCTGAGAGTAGACAAGGAAGGGTCCCCGACCAAGTACGCCTAACAACAACAAAACTAACTCCAAGAAGATAACTCAACACCAAAGACCACATAGAAACATGACACTGGCAAATCCAAGGGGCACAACAAACCACTGAAGAACATAACAGCCAGACACGATCACAACCTCAATGAACTCAAGACACAAAGTCGAAACTCAATACATAATATCAATTATTACATCCAACCATGTCCAAAGACAAATCAATAAAACACTTCCAGAGGACTTCAGTAACTCAACATAAACAGAATGTTAGACGAGAGTGTCATCGCATGGTTTCACATGGATTCTCCAGACAACCTATTACAAGGTGCCGCCTCCATCTCTACATGGATTCTCCAGACATCCAAGTTAAGGTGCCGCTTCCATCTACGGTTCTCCAGACGACCTATCTCAAGGCGCCGCTCCATAGGGTCACTCATGCGGAGTCATTAACCTTTCGTGAAGACAAGGCAATGACCTTGCCAACCACGGCCTTCTCAGTCCCCTTAGTCTGTGAGAGCACTAACAGGCGGACGAGGCTTCACAATTATCTTATTAGTGTTTGATTCCCACCCGTGGTTTATTACTTAAATTATCACTTATTAATCTAACTCTATGTGGGTTACCCTGACAGCCCCTTTGTGCGCCGGCCCCCACTAGAGCCACTCTCTCTAGACACTCTAGCACAAGCATATCCAACTCACAGGATTATATCAACAAGGAAAACCGAACCAACAATGGCTCAATCGCGAGGAACAACTCTCTCGCCCAAAAATCATGTGCATAACATTCACAAAAATGGTACAATCCCAGTGTACATTAACCCAAGCCAAAACATAAAATCCACCCTTAATTACAATCTCAATTACAACTCACAGTAACCCTGCCTCTGGAAGTTCTAACACTACTTAGGTTCCTAAAACCGCACAAATTAACTCTAGGGTTCAACCACCTGACATAAACCCAAAAAGGAGAAAAACAAATTAAATAAAATGAATAAACTCGAGAGTAAACGACACATCAACAACACCATAAAACAATTTTTGAAAGTATCCGACTGAATTCAAAGCACAATTTATTTCTACTTCACACAATAACACTATAATGTTGCATCCTTCAATTTTGACCAAACAATTTAAGAATAATCTCATAGCGTATTCTCTATTTCCTCAGTTAAACTATATTCTTATAAATTGTAAGAAAAATAATCATATTAATAAAAAACAACATCACAATAAATAAAATCTTTTATATAAATATATATATATATATTTATATAAAACAAATACTAAAAGTCCATTATCAAATTAATCAATTAATAAATAGGTATTATATATTAATAAATATATATATTAATTAATATATATATATATATATTAATTTGTTTATTAATATAATAAATATATATACATGCCAAATTATAAAAATGTATTTCATAAACCGAATTCGATTTAAATAAAAATTGCATTACATATATATATCAAATTATAAAGTTTATTCCATAAGCCGAATTCGAATTACATATAAATTGAATTATAAAATCAAATTTAATGAATCATAAATGAAAATCGAATAAAATAAACTAATACACATAAAACTAAAAAAAATTGCATAACCCAAAAAGAACACGGGCTTCCATACGCAGGTAATGCCCACAGTACAAAGTACTGTGGGCAGTGGGGGGGGTACGCAGCCCCCCACTGGCTGCGTCCAGCAGCCTTGGCTGCTGTGCACAGCCAGTGGGGCTGCGTACAGCCTCCACTGGGGGCCGTGGGCGGTACGGCCGCGGCCGGCCGCCCACCCCCAAAACATAAAATTTATTTATTTAAAAATTTAAATTTTATTTTATTTAAAAAAAACAACTATTTGATAATTATAATCGCCCATTCGGGCACGAATAACAAAGAATACAGGAACCTAATAAATTTTATACGTACATTTTTAATATCAAACATATGCGCCTGACACGCCCGGTACATAAAAAAATTATATTATTAATTTCTGAATTCCTACGAAATCAGAGAAGGAATTTATAAAATTAAAACTCAATGGAATGAATATAAATATATTTTATTCATTATTTTACATATACGAAATCCGTACAATAAATGAATAAACTTACTCTTTTACATGAAACGAAATCACGCAGGTAATCATTATTTATCTGTGTATATATATATATATATTTAATCACCCAACCAGAAAATTTTATATATATTTATATGTACAGTGGTTTCACACAAATATATAAATAAATTGTTTATCTAATAGATAGATCTGGGTATACAAATTTAAATAGTAATAAAAAAATAATAATTTTCTTTTCAAAGTAAACTTCAACACAATCACAAATTTATTTTCTTTCCAATCCATAATTTTTTTCACAACCAAATCTTATTGAATAAATTTCGAAGGGTTTTAAAATAAAATATCAATTTGTTCAGTATCATACACAAATGAATTTGGGCACGAATATTCAGCATAATAACAAAATAATTTTCAATAACCAAATGTAGATCTGACATGCAAATTCAATCTTCAGTCAAAATGATTTTTACTAAAACTCCCTACAGCAATTCAAGGGTTTCATACCAATAAATTTCCAAATCACAAATCTTCTTTTTATAAACTTTTCAATACATAGCCAACAGGTATTATTCAAGCACAATAAAATAATAATAAATAGCAAAAATAAGAACCTGAAGTCCTTCGTCTGAAGAAGAATCCTTCTGAAAGCTCCTTTCGAATTTCTCCTGCCGATCCTTTTCAATCCCTCCTGGAGCTCTCTTTTCGAATCTACCTCTGTTCAAATCAATTATTTTTCTCCCAAGTTTACCACCCAAAAATTCTTATCTTTTATTTTTCTTTTATTTTTTTTCTCTCCAAATCCCAGAACAACAGAGAAGGAGTTCTGTGTCTCAATAATCTTCTCATAAAACAATAATAAAACAAAAATAAAACTCAATAAAGCTTCCATGCTTTCTTTTCTCAAAAAGCCTCCTTCCTATTGGTCCTTTTCAGCTTTTAAAAGCACAAAATTTATCTACAGTTTTTATTTAATAAAATTTATTTAAACAAGATATTATCTATGCTAATTTAATATTAATAAAAGATATTATTCAATTATCTTCAACAATATTTATTTAATTTAATTATAATCAACAATATTAATTTAAAATAATTATTTACTCTTATAATAAATTAAATCACTTTTTAATTTATAATATATTTAAATTTAACCATTTAACTAACACACAATTAAATCAAACAACTAAACAACCTTAATCCATCATCTTATAAAATAACGTTAATTAAATAAACATGAACCATAAATCACTGAATACTTCAACAAAACAAATTACACAAACAACGAAAACGAAAACCACAGTCATAACGTGACTCACAACAGACGACGACTTGGGACGGGGACGCTTCCAAACCTACTCCCTTTTTCAACATTTTTACCCGTTGGGCTAGTTTATTGCTCGCCCTGTCCTGCCGAAGCAGGTGGATCGAGACTTATTCCTGCAATCCTGCATCCAAGCAAACGTCAAACAGCACATGTATACATATATATATAACTCAACATCCTACCGTGAGAAGGAATCGCAGTGTAGCAGGGCACTCATGAACGAGTGATGCTACCTGTCCTCTCACCTAATCTACTCTAACAATTACAATGTCAATAGTAACTAACATTTCTAATCCAAATAGATCATAAGATAACATTATACTAAACTACTGCATCATACTAATTACTAAACATTTGCATTATAAAGTAACACATAATTCTAATCATATGATCATAGAATTATCACATTGACATATAAAACATTCGAGAGAAAACATTGCATAGTAAAATAATCCAAACTCTACATATAGAGTATCATAATAATAATATCAATTGTAGCAATCAATTAAACTACACAACCACACACACCAAAACGATGAATCCATCACCAACACAATCCAGTATCACACTAACAAATAAAAGCAAACAATAGTAGTAAATGCATCAAAACATAACATAAATAATATTGGTGCTCACTCGTCTCCGCCGGCTGTGTGAATCGAGACTCGTACCACACCGTGATACGATGAAGTTATGTACATATATATATATATATATACATATATATATATAATCATCAAAGCATTAAATCGAAGTACTGCCTTGTGAGAAGGAATCGCAACATAGTAGGGCACTCGCGAATGAGTGATGCCATATTGTCCTTCATCACCCTAGTCTAACAATTATAATCTATCTGATAAAATAACATTTCTAAACTAACAATTCATCTTATGACATAATTCATTAACCACGTACCATATTTCTAATCAACCAACATCACCAAACTCACAATCTCATACATGAAGTAATCATGCCCACTAAATAAGTAACAACATCATCAAACATCTAACCTAACCAAATTAAACAACAATGATAGTATCATCACAATCACAAGGTAGCAAATGAACGATGTAAAACAATAAATCCAAATAGTAAGAGGAGGGTATTACATCATGAAATTCTTGCATATAGATGTAAACAATTCATATAGATCATTGACACATGTGTATGTAAATGAAAAATTAAATTAGATTTATGATGTCTATTTAATTTAAACTTAACAAACTTTTGAAAGAACGCACCTGAGCTGATGATGTCTCAAGAGCGCTCACCACTATAACTTGTGGTTGGTTAGTACTAGGTATTGTATGACCTCCCTGCATCTAGATATAATATATATCAATTCACACATGTGTACAAATTCAAATTAAATTAGATATATATCCACACAAATTATTTAATATATATTGGTTCAAGTACCTATCCAAAAGGTGAGCCCAGATCTACAACACTCGACATATGCACATGATGATCATATTGAGTTTCAGGCATCATGTGATCATGCGTCTACACCAAACACTTATTGAATTAATATTATATTATATATATAGTTTGATGTTATTATTTACATGAATTTTTTCATATTTCAAACTTGAATTAAATTTAAGTTCAAAATATGAACATACCTGTGTAGGATGATCCTCAGAATATAGTAAATCCAGGTATGACCCCATCCTAGATGCATGTGTGTCGCCTGAAGTGGATGCCTAAGTATCCCTATAGCTTGAGCCTCCATGCTCTCTGCATTGGCTACTCTGTACGTGATGTGTAGTCTGCCGAGTGAGATGTCCTGAAAGTGAACTCAATTCTCCTAATGTCGATAACATGGTCTACTGCTGAAATGCAATGGGAACACTAGGAGAAGGAAGAGGAACAATAGGAGCAATTGGAACACGTCGTTGAGGATCAACACGTGCTGCTAGTCGATGTTGGGGCATGCCACACCCAACTCCCTAAAATGACCTCATATCAAAATAGCTGGGCTTCTTTAACCCAATCAAACTCGCTCCTGCAACTTTCTTAAAAAGTATAAGGGCACCTCACTGTTTCCATCTGGTGGAGTATCAAAGACCATCCACCATCTATCCCAAAAATGTGCAGCTATCTGCGGGTGCCTACACCATAAAATTGAAATTCATTTTTTCGTGGGTGGAATGGGTTGGTTTGTATGGGGATTAATAAAATATTGGCACATGGCTTGTTTGGTAATTTTCAGGTCATTGATTTCTTTATATGACAATCCATCTGCTTAGAATTGTCTCCTCTCTTCTCTCCATTGATGGAACCTAACTAGGTCCGCATCAATAGATCGAACATAATCGACAATAGTTTGCATCGTAGATGCAAACCGTGCGAGATGGGGAGGGACTCTAGGCTCATTTTTTATGAGATCTATATTTCCTTGAATGACAATGAGGTTTGCTCGGATATTCTCTCTTAATTGATCTTCATCAACTATAGGAGGGGGTGGGGGGTTAGGCAGTGGAGAATGTGGAGGTGTGTTAGGGTTATGTTCATGTGGTGGATTGGGATGTATGGGATCTATAGGAATTTCTTGATTGGGCATAAAATCCTCTAAATTAAACAATGGATCCATGTGAGCAATGATATGGCAACTACATGTTAAACAATTAAAAAATATATATCAACAAACTAATTAAATAATGCACACAATTTGAAAGTTATTTAAAAATCACATTGAACATGCACAAATTCAAAATATATTTCATTTGAAGACCATTTGATTTATAACATTATAAAATCCATAACATTAAAAATTCATAGCATGTACACACATTAAATTGAGTCCAGTGTGGGGTTGTTAATATGAAGGGTAGATTTATGAAATTATGGGGTTTTATTAAAAATTATTTAATCTCATTCATTATTTTCAAATAATACTAAAGATAAGAATGAAAAATTAATAGAAGACATTGAAAGGGACATATATATATATATTCACCAAATTTATCCCCTTAAGAAATGCCAAATTCCCCCTTAAGACATCGATTTACGATTTAGGGTATAGGATGGCTTAAGGGGATCTATGTGTAGTAAGGTCCTAGGACAAAATGGTCCATGGCTTAAGGGAATAAAATTTGGTGAAGTTGCCTAAGGAAACCAAATTTCATTTTAAGGTCCTACAATTCAAAATGAATAGATGTATTAATCAAGTATGACAAAATTTAATTAAATCCGAGGACATAAATTGATTTATCTAAATTTTCAAATTTCATGTATATAGATACTATTATAGTTTTTTATATTTTATATATCTTTATTTGTGATTAAATATTGTTAAAGGCTACCTCTAGGAATACTCTCCTAGGTCTAGCTAATCCCAAAGTGAAGGAAAAATTATTCATTCTCAACAATCAAAAAAATGCAAGTACAAATATCATGAATCTATAACATGCAAGTACAAATATCTAAAAATGCTAGAGGGTTATCTAGGAAATTTAAGCAACCAAAATATTCCACAACCATCACTTTGTACATCCAAATAGAAGAACAAGGTTTTTTGGGAGCTTCTAGGTCACTAAGAGATCAACTCTACAACTAACATGTAATGAGGGTTCAATAATCCAATTCTTCTATTTAACCATGGATTTAAAGAATGAAACCAACATAAGAACTTTAAATAGTATTCAAAACAACTAGTACTTTCTCATGTAACTAAGAAGCCAAAAGCAAGAACCCAACATGAAAAATCTTCCATTTTACATGACCACATAATACATGAAAATAGAAATTTAATCTTAGAGGATAGTCTCATAATACCAAATAAGATCTGCAAGTCATAACCATGAAACATGAAAACACATCACCAACTCCAAGATCTTCCACCTTAAGCATTCTTAAATTCCCACAATATTTCTATGCTCAAAAACAAAATGGAGGATTACCCAAAACTCACAAACCATTGATCAATAACATGCAAATAGATGGAACCCAAAAAATCCACCTCAAATATGATAAAAAAATCTTATGTAAAATTCCTACAAACCCCTTAATAATTAAACTTTAAAAAACAAGATTAAACTACTAAACATACAAGTATTTCCACATCGATCTTTCAAGGAGAATATTATATGAAGCAATATAAAAAAAATAGAATCCTTTGGCATGTAAACAACACTTATAAAGGAAAAAAGAGAGAAATAAGAATATATGCAACTATAAGAAGGAAAGAGATATAAATATACTTTATGAATCCTATTTCAAGAATAACTATCCTCTAATTTACCACACAACTCAATGCATTGTTAGATGATTTATGGTTATAATATACTCATAGGGATTCTATAGAATACAACAATGATATCAAAAATCCTAATCCTATTAAAAAAAAGGATAGAATAACTCTATAAAATACATTGCATACATCTTCTACCCCAAGAATCCAATATATAGACATAAGGATTCCTAGGAAATAACAAAATGGCAACACCACAGTCACTAATAATGCATGAAAATACTATGGTAAGTAATTTTTTATGACTCTCACATGTGTTGACCCATCCTAAAATAGATAATAACTCTTACACAATCTCTTTATTTCAACTTCACTATACAAGTTGGCCTAACTAACTCTCAAGAACTCATCTAAGAGACACAAGATCTCTATAGTGGGACAAAGTAGTTAAGAAGAAATTATAAGTTTAACACTAACATTAAAATTTATAATCTCATTCATTGTTTTCAAAGAATACTAAAGATAAGAATGAAAAATTAATAGAATACATTCAAAGGGACACATAGATATATGCTAGTGACCTAATTGCAATGTACAAAATAAACAAAGATGAGCTTGAGCTCTACTCACCAAATTTTGAGAACTTCTTTGATCCCCTTAAGAAATGTCATATTAGGACCCCTTAAGACATCGATTTACGATTTAGGGTGATAGGATGGCTTAAGGGGATCTATGTCTAGTAAGGTGGACTAGGAAAAAATGTTCCATGGCTTAAGGGAATAAAATTTGGTGGAGTTGCCTAAGGCAACCAAATTTAATTTTAAGGTCCTACAACAAAATGAATGCTAAATAAGGGTTTAGGGTTTAGATTTAGAGATTTGATGACATGAAAACATATAGAAGACACATGATGGATTTTGAACCTATTTGGACCTCCAAGCACTCTTGGATGATTTAAAAAGGAAGAGGAGATCTAAACCCTAAACCCTAGACCCAATTTTTTTTCTAATCATATATTTTTTGAAATGTTTCTATGACATAGACTCTTCCTTTGAATATTTATATAAATTCTAGACATGCATGGCTTTTCAAAAAAAGAACCTAACTACCACTAAGTGAGGAATCAATTGATCAATTCAATAAATAAATAATCTTAGAAAATAAACCTTTGGTTATAGAATTGAAAGGCAACCAAATTTAATTATAAGGTCCTACAACAAAATGAATGCTAAATTAGGGTTTAGGGTTTAGATTTAAAGAGATTTGATGACATGAAAACATATAGAAGACACATGAATAAATTTTTACAAGTAAATGAGAAACCCTACCACCTAAACTTAGTGCTTTGAATAAAATATGTGACATTCTAGGAATAGCTTCAATATATCAACAATTAGGAATTTTAGATTTCAATTATAAGTAAGTTGTTGAGTTATGATGGATTTTGAACCTATTTGGACCTCTAAGCACTCTTGGATGATTTAAAAAGGAAGAGGAGATCTAAACCCTAAACCCTAAACCCTAAACTACAAGTTTCTCAAAAAAGTAATTTGAATTTTCCAAATTGAAATGTTCATACTACAAGTTAGCTTTGATACACTAGTTTAGAGAAAGTACAACATTTAGTTTTCCTAATCTAGAACAATGCCACTACACATGAGAGTTAAAATAGGAATTAGATTACACACTTGTCTTATAGATCTTATGAATAACATCCTATAAATTAAGGCTTAACTATGATCATAATGCATCCTTACATAATTCACAAAGAATCTCATCCAAATAAGAGAAATGGGTATAAATCATTCATGCTTCACATTTTAATATTTATTTGATTTAATAACATTTATGTGTCTAGTTCTATCCATATTGCACATAGTCTATCTATAGCCCATTTTAGGTTTACGTAAATTAGGGTAAATAGCCCATTTTAGGTTTATGTAAATTAGGGTAAATAGGGTTTTAGGTTTACATTTTAGGGTTTAGGTCCAAGGATTAACCTATGTAAATTAGTTTTTAGGGACCTATGTAAATTTTGTAACCTAGGTTTCTAGGGTTTTGAAATTTCTAAGTTTTAAATGTGTTCAATTTAGGTTTAGTTTTTATGGTTTTCAATTTACAATTTAAATTTCTTTGTTTCGTTGACGTTTTTGGTTTTTTAAATGCAATTAAAAACTATAAAACATTCAAGAACTAAAACACACTAAACAAACAAAAATTGAATACTAATTAAAAAACAAAAAAAAAGATATAAAGCAAAAAAAAAATGAAGAATTCAACCAACCTGGAGGTCGATGAGGTCGCTAGTGTCAATGGGAGGACGTGGCAGTCAAAATTTTGTTCAGTCAAGGCCTTTAAAACACATATGCACTCCTTTGTTCTTCTCTCTCTCCATTTAGAATGGTGGAAATGAATTATAGTCGCTATTTAAAAAAAAATACTTTATCCAAACACGTACGCATTTCAAAATGCATACATATTATAAACGCGTACGCGTTTCATAACACGTACGCGTTTTAGGTTCACATACCCGAGTCTGAACGCATACGCGTTCAGATCCAGGCTCGGGTACCCAATCCGTAATGTGTACGCATTTCTTCGAAAACACGTATGCATTTCCTGTGAAACTTTTTTTCCCCGAGATTTCTCATGTACCCAACTTCTTGCTTTTACCCACTTCACAATATAGACATTTCATGTAGACATTGTAAAATAAATTTCACAACACAAGGGAAAATTCCACAACAATGAAAACCTTCTCCTTTCCATATAGGCTAGGTAAGCTATGCTAGTAATTCACAATGGGGTTATGATGTGAATTCTTTGATTCCCATTGGTCATAAAATTCCTACACACTTGATCACCATTGTTAGTTTTTCATAAACGAGATCATAATTGAAGGAACAAAATTTTACTATATTTAAAACCACATTTAGTCAATTCATGTCATCATATAAATCACCTATCAATAACATTCAAATTCAATCTGAATATAAATTATAGGCATGTACTTTATATTTTTATCAACTAACAAACAACACGATTCATCTTGAAATAACTCATAATTTGAAACTATTCATATATGTATTTCATAAAGAGGAGGATAGACTAATTAAATCATTCACATAACATCCTTATAACCATTATCAAGATGAAACCTTGCATTCAATATAAATATCATGAATTGAGATAATTTTGTAAAATAAAAGGTCCAATGATTTATTAATAAATCGCAATATAAAATGTCTTATAGTGATGTCAAAAAATATTGTAGGAGTATCTAAAGAATAATGTAATAATAAATCATTAATTGATGGACCTCACATCCCCCCTAGGATTGGACTTCCTCCTAGAATTCCTTCTAGGGTGGAGCAAATAATCCATCATTTAGCCAAGGAAATATGATTCTCAATTTCAATAGAGGAATATTTTAATTGAGGAAAACCAACATAAAACATGGCTTAGTGTTTTATCCTACTATAGGTGTAAATAAGCATCACACTATTCCTAACCAAAATTACATCATTACATGTCTTGTGATACTAAGACAAGGTGTCTGAAACTTGATTTAGTATATGAAATAATACATGAATCACATAAAAGGGAAATACCATAGTAATACATACAAAATTTCCAATAATTTATGAGGCCATTATGTGAGACTTATTATGATGACCAAGACAATCTATAAATTTTATGTTGTTTTAATAAGTTCAAATAATGCTAGATTAGTGAATCATTTGATTCCTTGATGAATATTGTTAAATACAACATGGCATTTGGACTCATTTACCTAATAAATTAGGTAAATCTCTACCTTTTATTATCTTATCACATTATGTTAAAAGGAAAGTGTGTAATGGACAAATTCATGTATATTTAGGTTTCGGTATAGGAAACCATTAGTTTTTAAAATCCAATTATATGGTTGATGTTCTAATTTTAATGACCTAGTTTGAATGATTATTATGGCTATTATGCCTTATTAAATGGGAATTGGAAAAATCATTAGGAATGTATGCAAGCATTATGAGCTAAACAAATTTATGATTGAATGAATGATGTGTACCTAACTCAATCCAAATGATTTATGATTGAGAGAGTAATGAATAATGGAAAAAAATATAATTATTAGCAGTTTTTTTAATACACTAACAATACTAATGGTCTTATTATTATTAAATTTTAATATTAAGGTTCATGAAAATAATAATAATAATAGAGAGGAAGTTAGTATCGTGGGAAATAATGATGCACTAATTAGCACTAATAGCAATCAATGTTGAAATATTTGAAAAGTGGATAATCTCACTAAATTTTTGAGTGGTAATTATTGTTGGTATGAAGGTTATAAATATTATTTCTAATTATTTATTATGTTTTGATTAGTGGAAAAATAGGTTTTGAATGGACCCAAAACTATGGGTTTTAAGGGGACCCAAACCCACACAAAGATGAACAAGCTACCCAAAAGATAGAAACAAAATCAACCAACAGCAAAACAAAGGAAGCGATAAGCCAACAACCAACCAAAGCCAGCAGGCTGCCAAGAAAAGAACCAAGACTCTACATGAATCTTGAACTCATTGGTTTTGACGAGACCAACAACCCACTACCCAAATACCAGGTTTTACTAGGGACCTTAAACCCACAGCCCGCACAAATATCTTCAATAACGACCAGGAAATAAGCCAACTAGCCATACCAGCAAACAGAAGATCTCTTGCACCAACCCCACACTTGAGAAGCTGAATTACATTCCACCTTAAAAGGAGTCGGCTCCCCTTTATAGAAGTAGACATCATGGAGAACCTTACCACCACTGCTATCAAACTATAACCAGAAATAGCTCCACCTCCATAGGAGTGCACACCACCTCAAAAGGTATTGTAACAACAATGACCAGCAGCAAGGACAACCTCTCCTCCAAACCACAATCCCCACCTCTACCTCAAGAAGAGAGGGTTCCACATCAAGAGGAGTAATCTTCACCTCAAAAGAAGACTCATATTGAAGAGAAAAGAAGAGAGCCACCCAACAAGTAGCAAGGAACACCATGAAATCCATCAAAAAATGAGACAGAGAGGCAGCACAAGAGCCACAAGACTAGCACTAAAAATAGCAACATGGACGAAGAAATAGGATATGAAAAGCAGCCCATCCATCCCAATAAAAACCACCAACAGCTTTTCATTAGGAAACCACTCCCCCTAGGAGAGCCAGACCACACCCACGGAGGGGTAAAACTAAGAAACCATCCCCCAAGATCTACAGAAAAATAATACTAAATAAGGGGGGAGACCCAGAAACATAGACCAAGCAAAAATAATTGCTCTCATAAAAATATTCACCAAAGTATACCAAAGCAGCACCAAATCACAACCCATCAACCAAAATAAGACTAGGGAGAAGAGCAACCCCAAACCCACAAAAAGAAACAGAGGCAAAAGATAAAACACTGAAGCACAACCCATCAAGAGAGCCAACACCACTCCATCTCGGAGGAAAAACACAGAGAAAAAAAGGAGGGAAGCAATCCACTCCAAAGGGGGATCTAAAGGAGATAAAACAAAAGATTTAGCGCTCTCAAAGCCCACACCCTAGAACAACCAGGGCTTCTGTGTTAAAACCCAAGTTATTATGTTACCAATGATAAGGGAAATAGTAATGTTAGTAATTTTAGAATAAGTAGCAACTCCAATAGATATTTCCTTCTCATAGCCTTCCATTATACCAAAATACAAGAAGAAGAATGAAAAGAAGGATCCAAGCATAATGATAGATCAATTAGAAATAGAGGCCTTGATATCTAAGAATATGAAGATATACAGGTGGTGGAGGAGAAGGTGAAGATGATATTTCTTAAGATGGAATAATAAGAGGAGTGGTTGTGCTTATAGTTATGGGAGTTGTAGTGATTTTTGATAAATAAATATATCACGGTGATATAAATATGAAGGTAATGAAACCTTTATCGAGTTTTTTTTTTTAATTTAGGATAGTTCAAATGTTGTAGATAATTTTGTCACAACACCTCACATATTGGCTTCTACATCAAATATTGTGAATGGTGATCCTAGACCTGCACAAACACAAAGAAAAAACACATTATTAGTCTAAGATACAAGTTAGAAACAACATTCTCCATAAGATTCATTTGAAATATCAAGAACAAGAAATAAATGAAGAACATGAATAAAAACTATCTAATCTTGCTCAAAATAAATGAACTCTCAATTCCATGGGGGAATTGATGTCATTTTGATGTGGAAAATGGCCCTTTCTCAATTCCTTGCAAGCTTGATGATCAATGGTGAATTTGATGCTCCTTGATGAAATTTCTCCACTTAACCTAGCTATATGAAATTATGAAAATGGATGAAAATGGATGAATGTACAAGCTCAAAATAATGAAGATGATAACTTTCCTAAGTTGTTAATGCGAACTTGTAGCCAAAGATTGTGGATCCAAAATCAATAAGAGAGAACCTATTATTTATAGAAGTGAGCGATGGAGGGATGAAGAAATGTAGTGCCCCTCCATTCTCACCGTAGATGTGTAGGAAGTTTGACTTTGGAACTTGAAGATGAAGATGTATTGACTTGTGTTCAAACTTTGTGGTTGCACTATGGGACATGCGCTTCTGTTAGTGCTTTGGTGAGTATGGTGTATAATGTCATATTATTATTATTATGCAGAGATTTACTTGGATAGCTAAATGATGCAGTAATATGTTTGTTAGGATAAGTGGAAAGGGTGGCATCATACCATTGGACGTATGGGGGACATACGAGAATGAGATATGATTGCTAGAGTTTCTTTTCTAATGCTTTGGCTATTATGCACATGTGCTCTAAATTGTATGTTTGAGTGAACAGGTACTGGGCTATGTCTCCACTGAATTAGCAGATCTGAGTGTGCCTCTAATCCCAATAGTGGTTGAGGAGATAACATCTAGGCCCAAGTTATACCTTAACCCTAGCCATTGTTCCCAATTAAGGACAATCGATTCAGTGTGTGATCACCTTTTTGGGTTGTCATAGGACAATGCCCAATCTCCTTTACCCTATGATTGGAGTGTTGCACATGTGTGAATTTTTCTGTTGAGTTATGTGATTGTGTGACTCCAATGTCTAGCTTTGAGTGTGGATTTAGTTCTAATAGTACTAAGTCCTTTGGTAAGTCAGGTTAGTAACTATTGTGACCATTCTCGTTATTTATGTTTTGATATGAATGTCTATTTTATGTGAGAAATTATTTTGTGGTTTATACCTAACCTTAGATGTGGATTATTTGAGTGAAGTTAGATATTGAGTTGCTCATGTTAGTTATTATGTAACTATTATTAATATTATTATGATTATATGTATATTACATTTTATGAAAATAAAGTTATAAATATTAACATATTCTAATGTTATTTAGTAAATATTAATGTTTATTAGTAAATATTTAAATATTAATATGTAAGTATATGTTATATTTATGTTTAAATTTACTATTTTGGTAGAGTGATTATTTTTATGGAAGTTTTCTTTGTCTCTTGTAATAGTTTGAATTTATTTAATGTGAAGCCCTAAACAAATAAGTTAATTATGTGAGTTAATTTAATTATTTAATTTATTTTAATTATTTTATTAATGGGATGAGGATAGGTACTTTAATTTAATATTTTAGTAATTTATTTTATGAGAGGATTTTATTTCCTTATTTTATTTTGGAAAAAAGAAAGAAAGTTACTTTCATTTTGTTTTTTTCTTTCTTTTT
>VDFB02017342.1:0-32837 GCA_007258455.2 Sequoia sempervirens
AGCTTTTTACCATCATGCCTCCTAGGCACTCCTCTTCAGGTCAAATCCAGCTCAGCAGTGAATGTGTCAGCATCATCTCAGGATCAACAGATCAAGCCAGATTCAGGATCAAACTGAGGTTGCTCAAGAGAGAAAATAATAAAGAACTTGCAAAAATCAAAAGGGACGCCTTGAAGAAGTCAAAGGTCAAGTTGTTGACTAAAGTCAAGATATTTTGAGCAAAACTTGGCTAAAACACTCCACGATCAGTGGAAATCACCTTTTTGAACTTTAGATCAAGCCAAAATCACTTTTGATCGTGAGTTAGGTCCCCAAACTTGTGGATCTAAGGCTTGAGTCTATGTAATCAAGGTATAGACATCCCACTTCATTATTTCATTGCAGGTTGATGATCAAGAACAGCCATAAGCTCTCAAGGACGCCATTTACAGATCTGGCCAAGGTTTTCATCCGTTCTTCGATATTTCTTGCAGATCTGAAGCAGAAGAAGATTGCTAATCTGAGGTTGGATTCAGAGACGGATTTTCTCAGAGAGTCAGATAAAAACTTCCAATCCATCTTCTGTCTACTTCCTCTCTTCTTGTCTTAGGTTTTCTTGCACATTTCAAAAAGGTGGCAGGCTACATCAGATCAGATCAACTGGGTAGATTCAGCATAATTTTCCAGAGAAACCCATCTCGACAAATTTTCCAGAATCAGCAAACTTGCTGCCCCTATTTTTGGGGGTTTTTCTGAAAAAGTTTCAGAATCAAAATTCTGAGGAACTGGGCTTGTTCAGCATTGAAGCACGAACAAAACCCATGTGCCAGATTTTTTCGGAAAAATACTTCTCGGCAGGGCGCTATTTTAGGGGTTTTCAAAAGTTGTGCGAACACGCGTCCGTGTTTACAGATCCAACAGGCGAGTTCTTCTTCACAGAATGACAATTTGGCATCCTTGGGCTCCAATTGAGCAACCAGACCTTGCACCAGCAACTCTCCAACCAGATCTTACACACAATGCTGGAGAGCAAACGGACATCATCAGCAGTCTACGGATCTTTATCTTTGAAAAGAATACATGTCCCGCTCAATGGAGACCTGCAGCAATTACTCTGGACGAAGAAGAAAGAAAGACTGATCTTGCAGCAAAAAGACCAATATTACCACCTCCCGCGTGGCAGTAAGCACCTTGGCTTGCCAGATGCGAAGAGGTCATTCCAAGCATGGAGCCGCCAAAAGTTACCAAGAGCAACAACTTGCACAAGAAGAGGAGATGGCGTGTCATCAAAACATTGACTATCCGAAAACGGAAGAAGTCAACACAGATCAAGGAGTTGTTGACCGGAAGTGATGATGAGGTGTCAGACACCTAGGAAGGACGTCCTACCCTCCAAGTGGCATTTATGATACTTGAGTTTGACTTGATGCTTCTTTCCAAGTCAACTCAAGATGACATTAAATGTAGTTGGAGTTAACTTGATGTCTCTTTCCAAGTTTAACTCCATATTCCTTAAATCATGCATTGTCAGATTCCACTGATTAAGGATGTCTAATTGGCTTCCAAGATTTGTGGATCTTAGATCTCCACTAAATGTGGATGTCTATTTTTGGAGGGATACTTTCATTAAAGTTCACCTTTTGTTTACTTTCAGTCAACTGAAGTAGTTTCCAGTTGACTCTTTGTGTACTTTCAGTTAACTGAAGTAGTTTTCCAGTTAACTGCTTGTTCCCCCTTTTTAGGAATAAATCTTGCTAATTGATTGGCAAGAACTCATTGTTAACTCAAGGAGATTTTGGGGTTGCCCACTCCTTTGAGTTCTATAAATAAGAGCCTTGGGCTCATTGTTTGTTTAACTTTTACTTGCTATGCAAAATTGCTGCGCCATTGTTGCCAACAGCTTTGAAAGCGGATACTTGTTCACTCTTGGATGAGAGTTTGTTGGTCGATTGTAATTGTGCATGATTTCGTGCCTTTGCTTTCCCAACCTTTGTAATTCGTTGATGAAGCTTTGAAGGAGAATATCAGAAGGCGCTTGCATTTTGGTCAATCTTTTTGAGTTGTGTCCACGTCTTGTGTTTAATAGCTCGTTGTTTCATTTCCCTCCTCGGATAGGAGTCCCTCCTCCTTGGACATTTGTTATTGACAAGTTATCGTTTGTTGTTGTTTAATGTGTTGTCTTCCAAGCTATACTTCGGATAGGAGTCCCTCCTCCTTAGCAAGCTCGTTGGCCAAGGCATCGTAAAATTGTTGTTTCTTGTGAACTATTTCCTAGCCCATACCTCGGATAGGAGTCCCTCCTCCTTGGCAGGTCTCAGATCTAGTTTACCATATAGAGTGTTTGCTTGTACCAACCTTATCTTGGTGTATACCCGAGAGTTCAGAGCCTCGGTCATATTCTCGGGAGACGGCGAATTCAGGTGATCCAACCAACCCATTCCCGCTCCTTTACCCTCATGCTCTGTTTACCTTGAAGGTATTGAATAGATAAAAGCTAGATTAGTCGTAGTTGAGATCTGCAGAAACCAAAGAAAAAGCTTAGCTACGGCGCATTGTGTTTGTGCACCCTTGTGTCCTGCCGCTGAAGCATAAAAAGATAGGAACTTTAGTTAACATTTCCCTTCCCTACGCATTGCTCCCAGCAGAGAGGGACTTCTCCTCTTTAAATAACGAAGAAGTGTTGCAAAACATTTGAAATAGCTGAACGTTTACAATCAGCACTCCAGAGGTGCTAATTTAAACGCCAACATAGTGTTCAAGTCATTATTGGAGATGATGCTAGTTATTCTATGAAAGGAGTTGGGACCTCCTTTCTTCACTTGGCTTCCGACATTTCCTTACAGTTGAGTGATGTTCTATTTGTTCCGGGTATCAAGCGGAACCTTGTCTCTATCTCAGCCTTGGAAGACAAGGGGTACCAAGTTGCATTCTCCAAAGGTAAAGTTCTTGCATGGCCAAATAACTCAAGTATCAAGACTACTCGAGTGATTGGAGTTTGACATGAGAGTCTCTACAGACTTTGCACTCGTCCACTTCAGGCCTTGTTGCATGATTCTTCAAATTCATGTGAACTTTGGCATAGAAGACTTGCTCACCTTCACTTTTGAGCACTACCAACCATGGAGAAGATGGTCACGGGCCTTCCTAAACTCAACAAGGAGCATGAAGACACTTGCAGAGGTTGCGCATTGGGTAACAATACTAAAGGTCCATTTCATAGTAGTGAAAGTAGATCTAAATGTATTCTAGATCTTATTCATTCTGATTTATGTGGTCCAATGTTTGTTGCTTCTTTGAGTTGTTTCTTGTATTACATTATTTTTATTGATGACTACTCTAGAAAGACTTGGATTTATTTCTTGAAATCTAAAGAATCTGAGGAAGTACTTGAGAGGTTCAAAGAGTTTAAAGCTCAGGTTGAGAACTTATCCGGGAAGAGGATCAAAGTTCTGAGATCCGACAACGGAGGAGAGTACATCTCTGGAAGCTTCCATAACTTTTGCATTGAAGCAGGGATTAAGAGGGAGTTTTGTGTCCCTTACAATCCTCAACATAACGGTATTGCAGAAAGGAAGAACAGATCTATTGTAGAAGCAGCCAAAGCCATGATTCATGACCAAGATCTGCAAACCTTCCTTTGGGCTGAAGCATCTAGGACAACTGTTTATGTTCAGAATAGAAGCCCTCACCGCATTTTGGAGAACATGACTCCTGAAGAAGCTTTCACAGGGGTGAAGCCGGAAGTAAGTCATTTGAGGATCTCTGGTTGTCCACTGTATGTTCATGTACCTAAAGATAAAAGGACAAAGTTGGAACCGTTTAGCAAGAAGGGAATATTTGTAGGCTACAATGAATCTTCAAAGGCCTACAAAGTGTACATTCTAGGTCAAAAGTTGATTGAGATCAGCAGGGATGTTACATTTGAAGAAGTTGTATTCAAGAGATCTAAGGGCATCCACATGGAGATGGTGAATGAAGATCAAGAGTCTCCTCGGGATATGGAAGTTGACCATACTCCTGAGATTCAGAGGGAGACTACTGATCCTAAAGAAGATGATGATCCAGTTGAGCCTTTGGAACCTACTGATGGGCCTACAGACATTGTGATTGGTCGTAAGAGACCTCTTTGGGCCAGGCAAACAATGCAGGAGGCAGAAAGATTTGCAGCCCCAAGAGGAACATTCAGAGAAAGCAAGAGACCTCACAAGTTTTCAAGCTATGTTGCATTGATGAGTCAAATCATTGAGTCTGAACCTTCCAGTGTTGAGGAAGCTACTAGTCAGCAAGTGTGGAAAGATGCTATGGTTGAAGAGTATCAATCCATCCTCAAGAATGATGTATGGGACATCATACCTAGACTTGAAGGAAAATATGTTGTTTCTTCTAAGTGGCTCTTCAAGATCAAGCATGCGGCTGATGGGAGTATTGAGAAGTACAAGGCTAGGTTTGTGGCTAGAGGATTCTCTCAGAAAGAGGGAGTAGACTATGAGGAAACTTTTGCTCCAGTTGCTCGTTATACATCCGTCAGGACCATCATTGCTATTGCAGCATCTAAAGGATGGAAGACACACCAGATGGACGTGAAGACAACATTTATGAATGGTGTGATCGAGGAAGAGGTATATATTGAGAAACCTGATGGCTTTGAGGTTCATGGGAAGGAGTCTCATGTTTGCAGGCTGAAGAAGGCTTTGTATGGCCTTAAGCAGGCTCCTCATGCTTGGTACAAAAGAATTGATCGATACCTGATGAACTTGGGTTTCTCCAAGAATGATGCTGATTCAAACCTATACTTCAAGGTAATTGATGGCGAAGCATTAATCTTGGTTCTCTATGTTGATGATCTAATTCTTACTAGAGAAGATCACCTCATTATCAAATGCAAGGAGTTAGCTTCTGAATTTGAAATGAAGGATCTTGGTCTCATGCATTACTTCCTTGGTTTAAAAGTATGGCAGAAGCCAGATGAGATCATTCTGAGTCAAGGGAAGTATGCTATTGACATCTTGAAGAGATTTGGTATGATGGATTGCAAATCCATGTCTACACCAATGGAGAAAAATTTGTTGAGGTTAAAAGAGGCTGCAGCTAGTTCAGATCTGGTGGATCCTACTATGTACAAACAGTTGATTGGATCGTTGATGTATCTAGTCAATACTAGACCAGATATTTGCTATGCGGTGAGTGCACTTAGTCAGTCCATGTGTGAACCAAGGCAAATACATCTAGTTGTAGCAAAGCATATCCTGAGATACTTGTGTGGCACAGTTAGGTATGCCTTGAGATATTCTTCTAGTGTGGACTTGAAGCTGCATGGATATACTGATTTTGATTGGGCAGGGTGTGTTATTGAACGAAAGAGCACCTCTGGATGTTGCTTCAGTTTGGGGTCTGCGATGATATCCTGGTGTAGCAGGGAGCAGTCTTCAGTGGCACTAAGCACAACAGAGGCCGAGTATATTGCAGCTTGTGTGGCAACTCGAGAAGCAGTGTAGCTTCGGAAGCTCCTTGCAGGATTGTTTGGACAATCGTTGGAGCCGACTGTCATTCATTGTGATAATCAAAGCTGTGTAAAGCTTTCTGTCAATCCAGTGTTTCATGACAGAACTAAACATGTTGAGATCAAATACCACTATATTAGAGATATGGTATTAAGGAAAGCAATCCAGTTGAAGTATATCAGCACTGATGAGCAGACGGCAGATATTTTCACCAAGCCTATCTCTAGAATAAAGTTTGTGTACTTTCGAGACAAGCTTGGTATGGTGGAGAATGAAGCCCTAGCTAAGAGGGAGTCTCAGCATCAGTGATCTTCTTTAATGCATTTCTCTCTGTGAGAGGGATTTGAGGTGAAATCCCTTGTTTCCACCCTCTAGGAGTAGCCATGGTGGATGTCATGTGTGACTCCATGACAACATCACGTGAGAGAGTCTGTGATGATTTTCTTGTACTTGTGCTTTTCACTCTCTGGGAGTAACCATGGTGAACGTCACGATGAGGTGACAACATCACGTTGAGTGATTCCGTGATGGGCACTTGTGCACATTTACCATCATGGGAGCAGCCACGATGGTTGATATCACGATGAGGTGATATGTTTCTTTTCCACATATGGGAGTAGCCATTGTGGTTGACATCACGATGAGGTGATATGTCTTATACAGCTAGAAGTATCCTCCGTAGCTGAGAGGGAGTGTTGATGTTACATGGCAGCGTCGGGCTTCTACTTCCAGCCCAGTTCGTTTCATGAAGGACAAATTAAATGATAGCCTAACGGCTATTTAATTTGTCTAAGTGACTTTTGATGAAGAGGCGTTTCATCACTTCACATCTTATAATATTTAATTATTATTTTATGAGGCCGACTTAATTTAGTTTGCCACCCTTGAAGAGATACGATGCTTGAGAGGCCGACTTCATGATTCTAAGAGACACGACTTTGGTAAAGGCCGACATGAAGTTTTAAACAGACGCATCCCTTGAAGTCTTCTCCAATCAAATAGTATATATAGAAGATGTTGTTCGATCCTTATGCATTCATTCACTTGTTCATCGATTATCATATTCATCTGTATTGTGCGAGTCAATTCATTGCATTGATTGTGAGTTTCAAGGGAGATATAGTTCATGTGCAGATCGACATATTGAAGAGGCAGATCGATATATTGAAGAGGCTGATCATAGCATTGTAAAAGGCTGAGTTTGTCATCAGCATAAGCATCATATTATTTCTCTGTTAGCATCAATTTGTGGTGCCATTACTTGGCCTCATTGTAAAGGAGACTATTCTTTACTATTCAATATATAAGCGATATATTGTTGCTGGGTTTTTTTCCCTCAAGAGGAGGGTTTTCTCAGGGTATATTATGTGTTTGTGTGTCATTTTTTGAATTAAAAGCTGAGTTTTACATCTGATCATAAAAACTAACATTGGCAACATATTTAGCAAAAAAACAAAAAATCAGGAAAAACAAAACAAACAAAAATTTCAAAACCAAACCCAAGGGGGACATCATAGTGGTAGCAGAGCACAAAATCTCTTGCCAGCCTGTGCAGTTAATTCATGAGTGAACAAGAATAGGTATATAACAGGGGTTCACGGCAGTGGAAACCTCCGCAACTATCGAAGGGACAAACTATTATAGGTGCATTGGGTACTGATAGTTCTCAAGAGTTACCCAGGTATTTATCTAGCGACAGTGAGAGCATTGCAAGTGCAATGGCAGATAGAGAAAAGAGACATGTCGGCTCCCTTAGCCCCAGCTCTAGAACAAAGCGGAAGTTCAACATTATGTTGGACATGATGGCAAATATCTTGCATAAAATGAATCAGAACACTACCCCTAGCCATACAATGCGTCCTATGGAGATTGGTTTCTCCCATGCACAACCTGAGGACAGGCAAAGGACTCCACTCTTCCCCACATCTAGGTCCCTACAACCTACTTTCACACATTGAACTGAGGCACATGTTGTAATGTCCCCATTTTAGCCAGACATGATAAGATGCGTCGTTAGCCTATTCTGACTTGGTCCCGAGGGCTAACAAGGGCATTGGAGGGATCCTGAGATCATTTGGCCTAGGCAATTTCAAGTTTAGGCCAAACTGAGTTCGTCTGATGGGGTTTCTTAAGGACTTACTATTTTTAGTAAGTCGGCAGTGGGAAAGGGAATTAATATTTTTAGTATTGGACTTGGAGCGTCTCGCCGAGACCTTTCCAACGAGCTATTGCACATGGTTTTCCGAGTCCAATTGATATTTTATTTTAATGCCTGAAGATTATTTATAAAGTGACTATTAAATTAAAGTTAATGTTTTATTATAAAGTCACTTTATTTTAAAAGGGCATTTATCCCACATTGGCCAGGTGGATGAGAAACTCCTAAAAAGAAGTTATATAATGAAGTGAAGAGACTACTTTTGAGGAGGCTTGGTATATGCTTGGTTATTACTTTCTCTTGGAGAATTCAAGGAAGCTTTGGCTTTCTGCAGGTTTGAGGACGGAATCCTTCGAGCTTGGAGGCAATGGATGGAAACCCATTGTTTGTTGGAGATATCATTTAGATGTCTCACTTTGTGCTTCAGATTCAAGCTATTTCTGAGTGTTTGTCAAATTTGCAGTAGCTGTTGTATTGCTGCAAAACATAATTGTATCTGTAAGTTGCCCTAGCTGATGTATTATTGCAACTATTTCTAATTAAATGCAAAGCTGGATTATTTTGCAGTTTATTATTATGCTAGATTGATTTATTTTGCAAATTATTATTGTGCTGAAAGAAGAGATTCTACAGAAGTTTTTTTAATTTTAAATTAGAAGTCTGGAAATCCAAGGCACAAAAATTGGGGGTTTTGGGTCAGATCTAGTTTGGCTCATTAAACATGTTCACCCAGAGCAACCTCCGGAATAGCCAGTGTCCATGGTTGATGAGGTCAAAGCCAGCCATGCGAAGTAAATTTCACTTCCTCCTAATATCAGGAATTTATTGACCTTGGATCAATTCCTAAACCAGAGGAAATAGAGAGCAATGGCAGTTGGCAAGTTGGAGACTAGACCACCACAGGGTACCAAAGATTTCCAACAGGCAGTGGGCAAAATTTCTTTGGAGCATTTTGATGGTGAAAATAGATGCACAACACATGCCTGGGTTCAAAAGTTAGACAATTACCTTTCCTTGAGGTCCATGCCTGAGGAAGAGGCAATCAGGTTTGCCACATTGCATTTAGATGGCCTAGCTCACAAGTGGTGGTACCACGGGTTGGTAACATTGGGACACAAGTCAATCACCTATTAAGATGAGTTCACTAATAGACTTATCAATCACTTTGATAGGAGAGACCCAGAGGTTTTCTTTCGTGAGCTTGCACAACTCAAGCAAGTTGGGTGATTGGAATCTTACATCTCAGAGTTTCAGCAGTTATCAGTGATGGTGACAAGCATCTCTAAGAGAAGATTAGTAGTACTCTTCAGTAAAGGTCTTTTGGAACCTTTACATGGATGGATAAAAGCTTTTGATCCACCCTCATTACGAGATGCTATGAAAAAGGAACGAGATATGGAGCTTGCTGCCCCAAGAAGCAATTTTCCTTCAAAACCTTGCCCTTTCTAAAAAGATAAAACACAAACACAGAATAAATTTTCAGATCAGCAAAGGAAACCATCTCCAAGACTTAGTGATGACGCTATTAGGGACTTGAGAAGAAAAAACTTATGCTTCAAATGCAAAGGACCTTGGGAATAGGGTCATGTGTGTCCTTCCAAGGGTAAAGTGAATCAAATGGAATACTTTTTTAATGATAAGTCAGATTCTGAAAATTCAGAACAGCAGACTGATCGGGAAGAAAATGATGAGGACACTGCATTCAAAGAGTTTGAAAAGAAAAGGGAAGAAGCACCACCTACAACACAACTCTCGAGCATTCAAAAAAAGGGATCCTTCAAGATTAGAGGATTCTTGAGTGGGAAGCTGATGATTGCTTGATATAAGAGCCACTCATAACTTCATAGATGAGGGGTTGGTTGCTAGATGTGGCCTCAAGACTAAGGAGTTCGAGGGATTCAGGGTGAGAGTAGCTAATGGGTTCACACTCAAGTGTAATCGGAGGATTCCAAATCTCACATTGCAGTTGAATGATTATGAGTTCCAGGCAGATTTCTATGTCGTTGGCATGGGAGAGATGGATGTTGTACTTGGCATGAAGTGGCTTCACGCTATTGGTGAGTTTACCCTCAACTTGCAAGCTATGGAGATCAAAATTTGAGGTTAATGGCAGAAAACATGTGTTGAGGGGTATGTCAAATGGGAGTCTTCGGGTTATTTCACTTAGGATAATGGAGAGATTGATAAGGCATGATCAAGTTGAGTGGGTTGCAGAGTGTTTCACCTTACCATCACAGGTAGAGCAGCAGAAGCACAAGTATCCACTAGACATACAGGCATTGAGAGACAAACACAGTAAGGTGTTTGAGAGTTTACCACATAGGAGACCTCCCAACAGGGGATTTGAGCGCACTATAGAACTTGAGGACGGCGCTAAGCCAGTCATTATCACTCCCTATAAGCATCCCAAGAGGATGAAGGATGAGATCGAGAAGACGATAAAGGAACTCCTCGAGATGGGTCACATCAAACCAAGCAAAAGTCCCTTTGCGTCTTTTGTTGTTCTAGTGAAGAAAAAAGATGGCAATTTGTGGATGTGTATCGATTACAGAGCATTGAATAAGAGGACTATAAAAAATAGGTACCCAATTCCGCAGATTGATGAGTTGATCGATGAGTTGCATGGAGTATATTTTTTCTCCAAGATAGGTCTTCGATCTGGATATCACTAGATTTGGGTTAGAGAGGATGTGGAGAAGACATCGTTTTGTTGCCATAATGGGCACTTCGTGTTCTTGGTCATGCCCTTCACCTTGACCAATGCTCCCGCCACTTTTCAATCCTATATGAACAAGGTCTTAAGGGATCAGTTGAGGAAGTCAGTCCTCGTCTTCTATGATGATATATTAGTCTTCAACAGGTCTTGGGATGATCATTTAGTAGGTCTGGATTCAGTATTGGGAACTTTGGAGAGGGAGTCTCTATACACCAAGGAATAAAAATGTGACTTCGGCATGAGAGAGTTGTATTTGAGGCATATCATCAATGCTAAGGGAGTCAAGATGGATCAAGAGAAGGTGAAGGCTATAGTTGATTGGCTTCCTCCCATGAATCTCACGCATCTTAAGGGATTCTTTAGGCTATGTGGTTTCTACTGTCGCTTCGTCGAGGGATTTTCACAGCAGGCAACCCCACTTACGGACTTGACGAATGAGGGGGCATTTGTTTGGACTCTAGGGGCACAACAGTGCTTTGATAAGTTCAAACAGTTGATGAGCTCATGTCTGGAACTTGCAATTCTGGATTTCACACGTCCTTTTGAGCTACAGTGTGATGCCTCAAGAGAAGGCATTGGTGTGGTCTTGAAGCAAGATAAGCATCCTATTGCATTCGAGAGCAGGAAACTTCGAGGTCCTAAGAGGAGTTACAACATTTATGATAAGGAAATGTTAGCCATAATGCATGCCTTGACTAAATTTAGATAGTATCTAATGGGCAGCAAATTTTTGGTGAAGATAGATCATAACAATTTGAAGCATTTCCTAAGTCAGCGTGACCTCAATGATCGGCAACAGAAATGGGTCAACAAGTTGCAGCCATATGATTTTGACATAGCTTATGTCAAGGGCAAGAAAAATGTAGTTGTTGATGCTCTTTCGAGGAGACCTTACTTGTGCTCTCTAGGTGGGGTTGCAGATGATTGGAGAAATTTGATTGTAGCTGAGTATGCTAAGGATAAGTGGGCTTCCGATCTCATTGATGGTACAGTTGCAAATGACAAGTACACCCTTGTAAATGGCCTTATCATTTACAAAAGGAGGATTTTTCTTGTGCCTAGATCCTCTATGAAGAAGAGGATAACGAGAGCCTTTCCTAACGTCTCTATGGCAGGTCACCCAAGTTAATTTAAAGGAAGATTAAGGAACGGTTCACTTGGAAAGGGCTGAAATCATAAGTACTCAAGTATGTGAGAGAGTGTCCTACATGCCAGTAGAATAAACAAGAGAACTCTTTCCTTGCAAGATTATTACAGCCCCTACCCATTCCTAATTGGAAGTGGGAATGCATATCCATGGATTTCATCACGGGTTTGCCCAAAGCCCAGAGCAGGGACTGTATATATGTTGTGGTTGACAGACTCACAAATTTTGCACACTTCTTTCCAGTTTTAGCTACTTATACACCAACGCAGGTTGCTGATTTGTTTTTCAAAGAGGTATTCAGATTACATGGGCTGCCTCAAAGTATAGCAAGTGATCGAAACGGAAAATTCATGAGTCATTTCAGGTAGGAGCTATTCAAACTCAATGGCATAGAACTCGCTTCAAGCACGAGCTACCACTCGCAGATGGATGGACAAACAAAAATAGTTAACAAGTGGGTGGAGGGATACCTCAAGAACTACATTGCAGGGCAGCAAAAGGCATGGGTCAAGTGGTTGCATTTATGCGAGTATTGTTACAATACGACATACCACATGTCTATACAAATGTCACCATTCATGGTGCTCTATGGCTATGACACTCCTAACTTCCTGGACCTGTTATTTGGAGATAGTAGGGTGCCTAGCACCAAGGATTTGTTACAGGACAGCCAGGACATCATGAGATCCTTGAAGGAGAATATACAGAAAGCACAGAATCAAAAGAAACAATATGCAGCTCAACGCAGAGTTGAGCATTCCTTCAAGGTGGGTAACATGGTATATCTTATGCTGCAGCCTTACAAGCAATCCACTCTTAGGAAGAGTGGCACTAAGAAGCTTAAGCCACGCTACTATGGTCCATTCCGATTTTCCAAGTGGATTGGAAAGGTGGCTTACAAGCTAGAGTTATTGGCAAAGAGCAAGGTTCACAATGTGTTTCATGTATCTCGCCTCAAGAACGCATTGGGGCACAACGTTACCACCCCTGGATGAAGAGGGGAAATTGATTCTTATTCCTGAGGTCATCATTGACAAAAGGGAGCACAAATTGAGGAGAGTCATCAAGGAATACTTGGTAAAGTGGAAGGACCTGGGGGTAGAGGATGGAACCTGGGAGAATGAGGAGATATTGCAACATCCTGAGTTGAGATTGCTTGAGGACAAGCAATTTTAGGGAGGGCGGATTGTAATGTCCCCTCTCTAACCAATGGTTTAGGAGTTACGGTTAGCATATGACTTTGGTCCCAATATAGCTAATGAGATGTTCAGGGGACCCTTTGGAGGGTATTCAGGTTCTTCAACAGGCTTGGGTATTCATTCTTACATATATAGCTCAGTGATCAAATTAATTCGTTGGTGGGCCTTACGAGGCAGTTTAGGAGTGCATCATTCATACTTACTATTTATAGTAAGTCATCCCAGGTTCAGTGGTTACCACACCTATATTTGGATATTGTGTTGGGAACAATCTCAAGGGTTATTGCCAGATTATTGTTGAGAGTTGGCGTTTTAATTAAATTATTAAAGTCAAATTACTTTAATAATATTAATTATTAAAGTGACTTTATAATTTAACGTTATAAAGTAACTTCTAATAAAGTACTTTATAATTTGGCGTTATAGGGGGATAAAGTAACTTTTTATTAAAGTAATATATTTTAAAGTTACTTTATGAATATTTTATAAAAAGGGACTTATGTTTCAAAAGTAAATATTATTATTAAAAGCCAATTGCAAAAAGTGGCATTGGGATTTGGAGAAGGAATATTTTATATTTTATTTAAAAGTAAAATGCCAAAAGATGGACGTTCGAGTTTGAGGAGGTTGAAAGGAAAAAGCAAATGCATATTCAGTCATTTAGATTATTATTTGCAAAATGGAGAGAGCTGAGCAACAAGGTTTGTAGGCATGAAGTTTCAAGCTATTCTAAAGACGAAAACCCTCGAATAGGACAGAGTTTGCAGGTGTGAGAGATCACCCAAGAACTCTCGATTGAATGATTTCACACATAGATCATTATATGAGTTTCACAGTATTTCAAGAGACGAATAAATCTGGTTTATTAGAATTACAAATTGCAGATCAGAAATAAATCAGTTTTTAATTGTTGTTTCCTCCTTTGACTGGCACATGAGAGTTGCAGCAAGGGTCGTACAAGTTTGAAAGCATGTGTGGAGTTTGGAGTGTGATTTTGTTGTCCCTCATTTTTTACTTGTTAAAAATTGGGATAACCTATCAAAATTTTCATAGAATTTGAAGATTTTCTCTTCTAAGGCACGTTTTATGAGGTGCAAAGGTTAGAAAATTTCAGTTTTGGGTCTATAGTCCTTTTGGCTAACATTTTTCACTCACTCTCGTCCGTTTTCCTGAAATTCTGAGTCATTTTTAGTGTCTTTTTGACCAAATTCGGGTTTTTTTAGACAACTCAGCAGAATAGGGAAATTTAGGCCTAAGAGCAAAATTGCTAAAACTTCCAAAAGTTCCGAAATTGCTGAATGTCCAAAAAATCCCGAAATTGCAAAAAGCAAAATTGCTAAAACTTCCAAAAGTTCCAAAATTGCTGAATGTCCAAAAAATCCCGAAATTGCAAAAAGCAAAATTGCTAAAACTTCCAAAAGTTCCGAAATTGCTAAATGTCCAAAAAATCTCGAAATTGCAAAAAGCAAAGTTGCTAAAGCTTCCAAAAGTTCCGATTTTGCTTAAGTTGTCTAAAAATACCTATTTTTATTAAAATGAAATTGTCAAATGAGCTAAAAGGTCCGATTTCTTCTATTTGACAAAATGTAAAATTGCAATGAGTATCTAAAAACCCGAAATGCAAGTAAAGGGCATTTTTGAAGTTATTTGTTATATTTTTCACTTGCAATGAGCATCAAAAAACCCGAAATGAGTTTTGCAAGTGTTTTTGTGAATTTTGTAGCTTGATCTTGCTCATATGTACCCCGATTGAAGAGATTTTGGCATGAAGAACACTTGGCAAGGTCTGCAACTTTATTAAATTCCCCATTTTTGCTCTACCATTGCCACGTTTTTGCAGATTTGAGTTTGTTCAAGGCGCTTTTTATTTTTCTGTTTTTGTTGCTTTAAATCTTTTGTTCTTGGGTTGCCTTTCTATGGAGATTGAGATTGCATATTAAAAATATATGGCTGAAAATGCGTTTTTCCACTTCATACGCCCTTCATTCATAAAAACGTTTTTCTCTTTCTTTCATTCGCCTTCCCATTCGCTTTTCATTCATATGCCTCTCATTCTATTTGAAATGTCATTCATTTCATGATAAACACGTCCTTCATTCGCCATATCCATTGAAAACGTCTTGTATTAAAACGCTTTTTCATTATTGGAAATGCATTTTCTTCATTTTAATAAAAAGGATGTTTTTCCTCCATTTCTTGCCCTTCATTTCATCCGTCATACATTTTCATTCTCCTTTCGTTCATTCCATTCACATTTCATTCCATCTCATTACCATTTTCTAGAAAAGAAGAAAAGAATAAAAATGCCCTAGAAAGCAAATCGGGATTTTTCCAATCAATTGCAAGTAGGGCATTTTTGTCTAAAATGCAACTACAAGTTAGCACAAGGAAATAAACTTGCAATGGCTTCCCAAAATCCCGATTATACCTTACTTGCTGTCAGCATCAAAAAACCCGAAATTCACTTGTGAGCCCATTTTTGTATCAAATTATCCCTTCCCTTGTCCGTCTTGTTTACACACATGATCTATCAAACCAATAAATCAAGGCATGGGCATTGTTTTATAACAATTTCATCTTGAATAAGGTATTATGGGTTCTTCATCAGTGAACAAAAGAAGAAGAGATACAACAGTAATTCATGGAACAGCTCGAAGGTCAATAGTCGTCATGAAACCATCTAGGGACAAAGTAAATCAAGCATGGAAAAAGGACGCAACGAAGAGAAGAACTTCCTAAAGAAATGGTACTACTCCAAGCCTGTGATAAGGTTGAAGTTCACCAAGGATACAAAGATCATTAAGAATGCAAATTCTCGTTCCAAGTTCGAGATCTCTTCACCAATCCTGAATACTTCAAGTTCTAAAATCCTGAAGCAGCATGAAGATCATCGCAGATGAAGGATGATGTAGTTAGAGTCGTGTCTTGGACACTTAAAATAATTTCAATTATGTATTTTACTTTCAACAAAGTATATGTAAAAACAAGTTTTGCAATTGCAAGTGTTCTTTCCTTGCAGTTTTGGAAAATGTAATTACATGTAAGTTCTTACGAAACAAATCACAATTTGGATTGTAATTTTGAATAAGTCAATTGCAATTAGTTATCGGTTGAGAGATTTTCTCAAGTTTGTTGAGATCCTCCCACCTTTTTTTCCAGATCTCCGTCCTATAAATACTTGAGGGGGTCTATTGTAATTTTTGGATCTTTTGGCAATGCAACAAAATTCTGCCAATTTGTGGATGCATTCTAAGACTTTGAGTTTAGATGTAAATCAGATTGCGATCAATAAAGAAAACAAATTGCTTCCAAACTTTGTGTTGGTACAAATTGTGATGTGACGACATTATCTGGAATTGATTGTGGGTTTTGTGGTGTTATACAAGAGAGATTTAAACTCAATCTTGCAGACTTTGAGCTGCAAATTGTGTTTAAAGTTTTAGATTGGTTTTCAGATTTGATACTGCAAACTTTGAGTTGTTTGTCATGTTTGAAGCTATTGTAGAACGCTCAAACAAAGGAAATAACTTGCAGACTTTGTGTTGCTTTTATTTTTTATTTTGAGCTGCTACATACTGTACTTGGTAACCAGAAAATTATCTAAAAAGGTTGATAGGAGAGTAAATTGTCAAAGACTTTGTGCTTTCAATTTGTTTTCCCGTCCCGGAGGAGCAACGGAGGACTTTGTGCCTTTATGGAAACTTTGCTTCTTTATTTGTTTACTTCATAAATCATTTATATTTTCAGCTGTGATTCTTTTCTGAAACAAGAGAAAAGAATAAGTGTCTTTTCTGGAAAAAGAGAAAAAGACAGAGTTTCACCCAAATTTAAAATAGATTTATAGTTAGAGTGTATTTCTGAATTGCTAAAATAGACAGAAAAGGGGGAGCCTTCCCTTTGAAAATAGGAGAGTTTATCTCACACACTGTGGCTGAAACCACAATTTTGTATATCCTCAAGGTATACAAAATTTTCAACCAACAGATTTTTGGATCAGATCTGCCCTCTTACCCTGGCCGTACAAATTTGCAGTCATATCAAGGTTTGAAACAACAAACAGACATTATTTATCTGGAACGCGGGGCTCCTTTATGCTGGTCGTACATCATCAACTAGGCACGTGGGAGTTTCAGATCAGGTTTCTTGCAATTGGAGGCAGAATTTCATCCTTCTGGAGGCACCTAGGATTTATCAAAAAGATAGTATCAAATCTACAGCGTATGAGAGGCATTTGGTGAAGAGACAACCTGTAACAATTCCATCTACCAAATGGGTATGATTCTAAGTTGTTTTTTGATGCAATAAAATTACTGGGTCCAATTCTATTTTATGAAATTCCTTAGTATTTTGCTTTCCTGCAATTATCTTATTTCTGGCAACATATTTAGCAAAAAACCAAAAAATCAGAAAAAACAAAACAAACAAAAATTTCAAAACCAAACCTCAAGGGGACATCATAAATTGATAGTTTATATCAGAGTGGCATAGTGAAAGTCAGCAGGTATTGAGAATGGTGGAATTCCAATTTGGATGTGGGATCCGAGAATTTCTATGACTGGCAGGCTGCTTCATTTTACAAGAAGGATTGACAGAGTTGTTGAGTATAGTGGTATCAGTAGTATCAACATAGTGCAGCAAAAGCATGGCAAAGCATTCTACAGATTCATTTGGGATCATGGTATTTGGCCATGGCATTCAAGTACAAATTGCTTGACGACAAACAATTTTGGGAAGGGAAGACTGTAATGTCCCCCTTCCTAACCTATTCAACAGTTTGGCGGAGTTAGTCTATTCAGTAGTTCCCGTAGGCTAATGGGGTTATGGTTAGTGAGCTTTCGTGACAGTTTATCCAACATGGTGTGGTAGAGAGTTGTGTAACACCCTTGTTTGGAGTGTTTTGGTGGTTTCTCCCATACTATTTTTAGTAAGTCAATTTTTGGCACTGATAGAGCTAGTTGTCTATCCTGTTATTTTTAGAAGTGTCGGTGGGAGCAGATGATATCAATATTTTAATATTTAAATGGTTTGATGCATTTATTTTAAATAACGTAAAAATATTAAAGTTAAAATTAAATATTTAACTTATTTACTTTATAAAGTTGCTTTATAAAAGGGGGGTCAAGGGAGACATAAGGGAAAATATATAAAAAAAGTAAATATTTGTGCAACTTGAGTGGGACCTAAACCCCTTGCAGGAAACATTCTCCATGTTGTTGAAAGATACAATCTAGAGGGTCTCTTGGTGATTCCATACAAGGATCACAACTACACTTCATTGTTCATTAACATTTCAGTATTAGATAGATATTGATGTTTGACGAGTGGCAGATTGGAGGACTTGGAGGATTATTTGTTGTTCATTCCCTCTCCATTGCTGGGCACACTTGCCTAGGGAAGCATGAGGCTTGTTATTGCATGGATGCCTAGGGTTTGGAGTAGACTCTTGTGTGAATTTTGGGTGCCTAGGTTTTTGCAACTCATTAATATATAGTTGCATCATTTTGAGGCCATTCTTAGAGGGAGACGTCTAGGGTTTTATGAGACCAGTTTTGCGGGTTTGCTGTTATTATTCACTGTAGTTTGAAATGAGCAAATGGGTATGTCTGATTTTGCTTTGTAATGTCGTTTCACCATCTAGGTATCTTTAGTTTTGATGATATATTGTACTTTCAGTTATTGCTGGTTGTGGGTATTTCCATATATTGTTAATTTTTATATGTATTGAAAACACAGAAACAATCTTCTGCATTTCCGTCTTCTCTAAACACATCAAATCAAAACAAAAAAGATAAAGGTAGAACAGGGCAGCTTATTACACTTCCATGTTGCATCTCCATTGGATAGATTCTTCCATTTGTTGTGGTAACTTCTTTGTGTTTCTAGAGAATTAATCTGAGATCCAAGATGATGCATTCGTCTTCAATAAGCTCAGGTAACATTGACTATCCTGCATCCAACATCTCCTCTACCAATTTGTCAATCTCACTCTTTTGCAAATGAGGGTAATGATATGACCTAATAGTAGGGAATATCTACTCCAATACCACCTAAATGGTATGATCCTAGTCTCTTTAGGGTGGTAGACCCTTTGGCATCTCTCCAATTAGTCATAGTGCAAGACAAGATATTGTTGGCTTTGGCACTCCTCCTCCACCTCCTTTTCCTTCTCTTGCTTCTCCCTTTTGTCCTCCTTCACTAGCATCTATTTACTTTGATCTAGTCATCTATCTAAATTAGTTGTCCATTCACCATAATGTATTGAGAGTTCTTCTTGCAAAACAAACCATGTGACAATGCATCCCTTCTTTTTCTTCTCTTCACATAGCCAGTGATACTAAATGAATTGATCTAGTTCCAAATATAATGATGCCATTGCAAACTTCTATTGACATGGAACATGATGAAACTCAAAGAACTATTCCATTTGGAACAGCCAATTGGTTGGACCTTGCCATCACACTTACACATTTCCACCTTCGGTGTGAACTGCCTTGCCATAGCATTATTTAGGTTATTGTCTAGCTTTAGATCTAAATCAAAAACTAAAAGCATCATGTCACCTAGAAGACACATTTTCTTCCCAAGTCTTGTGGTGTGAATCCACCCATGAGGAATCCATAGAACTCTTAGAGAGAAACAAATTATTTGAATAATGCATCGCTATCTTCCTTCTTGGACACCATCAACAAGATTCTCTCCTTAACCTCAAAGGTTGTTGCATTTGTAGTAGCTTGAACATTTGTGGAATCCATCTCTTCTAATAGTGTATTATCTTTATTAGGAGACTTACTAATTGTAACTAGATTCACTCCCTTGCCTCTTGTTGAAGCCTCCACCATGATGCTCCAAAATAATTTTCAAAACAACTTACTCAAACGAATGAAAATAAGCCAAATTTTTCACTATAACTCACTTGAGTATAGACCTCACTTTGGTCAAGAAATCTCAAAAAAAATTGATATTTTGTGGCCTTGGAAGCGAATTTTGATTAAAAAACATAGTCTCTCAATAACTCCTTCCAAAATGCTCCAAATGACCTCAAATCTAGATTCTAGATGATTCAATGTACTCTTCATAAACCCTCCAAATTTTTTAAAAAATTCAATAGAGATATGTGCTTGACAACTTGTCCTCCTAAACCAAAAAAATAAATTGCCTTGTTTTTTGCCTTCTACGTGTTAAGGTCATGCTTTGATACAACTTGTAATGAAATTACTTGCATAAGAGAAAAATATAACAGGAAATTAGTTGCAAATACTTGATAATACTAAGAAGTTGTGACCTCATGTGAGAGCGATACAGATAATTTGTGGCATTGCTGATGGATCATTTGGGAAACACATTATTCCAAAGCAGCAAGACAATTCAAAATAACCAAGACCTTGTTTGCTTTCTGAAATTTCTTTTGGCATCATATGTGTAGTGACATAGAGTGCCATATCAAGTCATGTATTTAATGTTGCATCCCCAAGATATAACCAACAAGAAGCTTAGGTTGTATACACCAAAGCCAATTCCAACTAGGCCATGGAAGTCTATCTACATGGATTTCCTATTTGAGATGCCGATGAAAAACCACCAAGGTGATATTGTGTTTGTCATCGTGAATAGATTTTCAAAAATAGCCATCAATATTAAAAGTATGAAAATGATCAACACCCCAAAGTCAATATCTCTTCTTCAACCATGTATGGACACATTTTGGACTTCCTACATCCATCATGTCTAACTACAATCCATAGTTTGTTAGCCATATTAAGTGGGCTTTGTTGGATGTGTTGTTTAGTTTTTGTGCATGTACATGGTGCTCATATGCACACCTTAGATAAGAATATGCCACTCATGTAACATGCCTAAAACAAATATTTGCATCAATCTTGCATAGTCCATTTCAAACACATCTTGGTTTTTAACTAGCTCCCCTCTTGACAACTCCTACCATGTGACATCTAGCACAATATCATAGAAATGAAAGATGCAATTGGACACGTAAAGATGTTTTTCCAACATATCCAACATGTTTACTGGTAGATTCAATATATATTCTTTTTCCAACAATAGAAACGCAAAGCAACATAATGCTCACCACAAACCTCACCAGTTCAAGGTATGTGAGAAAGTTAAGTTGCATCTTCAAATGGATAGCTATAAGGATCCACACTACAAGATCAAGCATCTATGTTGTTGTCCTTACAAAGTGCACAGACCTAGAGCTATTGTCTTCATTCTTGATCCACTACCATATCTGGGTTCTCATCTAATATTCAACATTCAGCTCCTTAAGTCATATTTTGCACATTTGTTCGGGCCAAAAAGCACTCAACACCCTTCAAAGTCAATTATTGAACACTTGCATACAATGCCATGACTAGATCATCAAGACTACAACATGTACTCTCCATGGCACACATCAATTGTTTTTGAGTGGTCAAGGAAGGGCAATATGCCATGCATGCTAAGTGTTAAAACCTTCAAAACTTAGAGTTCAGCTTTCACCACTAACAAAGGCACAAGAGGGACCATTTCTTTGATGAAAGGGAAAATGAGATAGGCCTAGCCACAAATCTCCATGCCATGCAATACTATGCCAACCCCTACAAGGTTGCATCATCCTCAACAATGGCTCACTTCAATGCCACCATACCAGAAAATTGGCATCATGTAGCACAAGATAGCATTTTGTGCCCAACCTTTTTGGATCGTCTATAGTTGGCACACACACTAACATTTTCTGCATGAATTGCGCCAGCTCAAGCATTTGCACCATGTCAAACCCTTCTCCTAAAGCTCACACCATGTCAGCATACCTATCCCCACAACATCTACTTTGCAACATATCAAACCCTGCTCCTAAGGATCACACCATGTCAGCATACCTATCACCCAACATCTACCTAGGAGGCAAATCATCCCACTTACAAACAAGTGAACCATTATCTATTGCTGCATCCTAACCATCGCAAACCCATACTTTATGTAACCACCATCCATGTAAATGTATAATATATATCTATAACATCAATCTCAAAGCACAGAGTTATAAGAATGCACAATCATAGCCTAGCCATTGCTAGAGGATATGAAGTCATGCATCTCTGAAGACAGTATGCCATGTACTAAACACACAAACAAATACAATTTATTGTTTCATTTATATTATCTTTCTTGCATATCATTCTCTAATTGTTACTTCCAGCTCATTGTTAACATCACTTCAGCTTACAACACATCTAGATTCCTACAATTTACAACAATGTGTATCCTAAAACTCCCTAGGATCGAAGTCATCTGTTTATCACAATGCCATTGCTTTGTTTATCAATTCTACCAAGACACAAAAAAACATATCCAAGCCTTACCCACTAACATATCCAAGCCTTATCCATTGCTTCGTTTATGAAGTTGGGCAAACTAACTAGAATCCTTAATGCATGACTATCAGCAATGATTGCCCCCTAGGGAAAAATTCAAGTCCCTCATGAGATGCTCCAAAAGATGTGAATTAAAGTAATGTACGAAGAATATGAGGCAAGCTCAAGCAAATGCCTGGTTGTACTAAGACTAACATAGAAACACATAGGTTTTAAGACAAGCGTTCAAGTGTACCTTAAGCTCAAGCCAAACAGTTGGCTCTCTAGAAGAATAGGTAAACTAATTAATGCGTTCATAAATGAAGAGAAGCATGATGGCTATAAAAACATAAGAAAATATACAATGACAGCACAACTAGCATACAAAACTTTCCCTCCCATATTGTGGACCATTTTGACTCTTTGAATAGTGAAGAAAGTAAATCCAACATATAGGTTGAGGCTTTTATCCCATTTTAAGATGCATCTAATATTTCATTAAGTATGGTAAGAATTTTGACCAATTTGAGGAAAAATGACGAAAAAAGTAATAAAATCAAGAAAGGAGGCTACCTTGGGGAATTCAAAATACCCAATGAGACAAAAACATGAGACATGAACTGATTCAAATGTTCTTCCAAAACTTAAGTCTCACAAGGGCTAAACTGCTACAAAGCATGTTATTGTTGTGCTATGGTTTCTAGGCTTAAAACACTAATACAATAACAATCTAAAGTTAAAATTTTAGGACAAACCAGCAGCCTTCCTATATGCTATAGTACTTATTTCAAGAGATAATAAAGTGATATTTTTTAGAATACTCATTTCAAGGTCTGTCTCAATAAGTTTCTTAGAACACTAAGAGCCTTTTGAAAAAGTAAGCAAGCATAAACAAACTCTACAATTATGAGATATTTCCCTTCATTCCCTCTATCTCTCTCCCATTCCCTCCCTCATGTGCAATTGTGTGGCCACAAAGATGCATAAATAGTATTTACATACCGTCCAAAAGATATTCAGAATCACTGATCGAAGAGAAATATCTGCAACAAACAAATAACAAACAATTAATACCATGCAAATCCAACTTTACAATTTGGAATGTTATCGCCAAAATTGAAAAGAAGCATGCAGGCAAATCTGGTTTTTCCACAAGTTACCTGATTGTTGCACTATTGCTGTAAATTTGCTTTTCTATTTCATCCATATACAAGGAAAATAACATAGACCTGACATTTCAAAGATGAAAATGTTCAATGAGACATGACGTGAAAAATCTATCCATAAAAAACCATCTTACGAATGGGAAGCACACAACCAACTAATGGGATAAGATTTGCATAAAGGCACAATAAAAATAAACAGATAAACAGAAGGAGGCTTGATCCGTTCCCAATTCTTGGCATGCATTTGTAAAGTTATAAGTGATAAGAAAATTGCAGAAAACATTGTGATCAAATTTCCAAAAACAAATGTGAAATATCCCACCCCTGATGGGATATTTACTTTTCTGATTTTGCCTGTCTTTGTGTTTTTGCCAGTCAATGTGGAAAATATAGATATTTGCAAAAAAATAAACTAACCTCAAGCAAATACATCAAATTATTAACTCGGATTTGAATATTCCTTCAGGAAACAAATTATTCATCATACCTGTAATACAAATATGCAATATTGCAGGTCTGAAATGATTTGACCAGCAAACTAGAAGCTTGCAAAACTGGACGCCACTCTTCATGACCTCATGATCATGCCTCGGAAACAATGCACAATTGTTTTCCTGTCTTGGATGCCACAAATGGATGAAACTGCTGGAGTAAAGCCTAGGCGTTTGACCCTAGGACTCCCACGTGTCAGTTGGGGAGTTGTAAGGCCAGCTATGGATGGTACAGCCAGCATTAAAGAACCACACATGCCAGCAATGAAAGATGATCAGTAATAATGGCTTCCACTTAATTTCTGATCTGCACACATAACTTCTGAAATCTTTGAAATAATAATCTCCAATAAGCACAAATGCAGCTCCTGGATGAAGCCACCTGTAGAGCAATCATTGGGTGATATTTCACACCTGTAGATTACTAAATCTAAGAGAATTATCATTCTCCAAGATCAAATTTCTGCGTGAAACCATTGTTTCTTCTCCACAACAAAAAGCTCAAGTATTTGTCAAATATGAATGAATAAACAATGAGCTTTTTTGAAAGCTTTTATACTCCTCCAAAAATCCATGATTTCCTTTTGGCTTTTTATCCATTTAATATTTTAAAATATTTGATTTTGTTGTTTAAATAATATAACCTCATGTTAGTGTCCCCTTTTGACTATATTTAATGACCTTATGGTTAAATAAAATCATATATAATAAAGGTCATTTCATTAAACCCACTTAGAATTAATTATTATTAAAGTTAACACTTTGATAGTAATAAATAAATCATATCTCCATAAAAACCCAATATATCAACATTAAACTGATTCTGCCAACACCTTGAGGTTACCCACTGATTCTTCTGCTCATCTAAATGGCTTACTAATAAATAGTAAGGTTGGACCCAAATGTCCAAGTGACTTACTAAAAATAGTGAGTGCAAACAGAACTTGAAATACCTTAGGAAGGTTGTCCTTGAATATCACCAAGCACAAGAGAAGAGAACACAAGAAACTGACACCCCAAAGGACAGCCGGAGAACCAAGAAACTCCCAAAGAAAACCCTCTAAACACCAACATTAGCCTATGAGGGCCCATTGATAGGCTAATCCACCAATACACTGAAACTAACTAAGGAGGGGACATTACAGTCCGCCCTCCCCGAAATTGCTTGTCCTTAAGCAATCTCAACTCTAGATCCTTATCAATCACTGTTTGAAGAAAGAACATAACACCACCTGGATCCCAAGGGAAAAATTGTGGTTTGTCCTTCTTGCCTCCAGATAACTCCTACTACATTAGTCTAACCACACTAGATATGCCACGTTGGCCAAGATCAACCTGTAATGTCCCTTCCTTAGACAACTCAGTCGTAGCGGAGGTTGGCCTACTATTAGGGTTGCCGTAGGTCAACAAAATGGTTAGGGGACCCTACCGAGGGTTGTGGAGTTTCGCTGGGAGCCTTATGAGTCTTTCAATTTGGAGTTCAGTTGATGAATCCAAGATTAAAATGAAAATATTAAGGTTTGCTTTAACGGAATAGTAAAAGGTGAATAGTAACTGAAAATCATAAGGTGAATAGTGAAAAGTGCCCCCATCCTAGCAACTCAAGTTTTTTTTAAAAAGTGGCCATTTTCTTTAGATGAGGAAAGACTCTCAAGAAAATTATTTTATTGACTTTTATTAAAAAAAATCCATGAGAGGTTATAAAGCAGTGTGTTGGGCTCCTTTTTGAGCATTTTATTCTCATTTTTACAAAAGCAATTGCAAGTTTGAGCTCTTGGAAGAGGGTTTTAGCAGCATACTCTGCGTTTCCATTTGGGCACCATTGGACTTCATTACAGGTTAATCAACACTTAGAATTGATTGCAGCAGAGAGTTATCAGAAAATAATTGCAGATTTTGATAGTTTATGGCAGCTAAGGCACATGGGTATTTAATTTTATTGCACATTCTTCCACGGCAACAATTTATCTTCGCTTTGGTACCTTATTCGTGGAGTTTTGATCAAGGCTGCTTGTTGGGTATTTTGGGAGGCACCTAGGGTTTGGTAAAAGGTTGATGTTCCTTATTTTTATCATTATTTCCAGCCTATTGGTGATCCTCTACAACACTTATTTCGTCATCATACTCAGCCATACCGTTTAAAGTTGTAACAGCGAAGGGATTCATGATTTGACTTCAATAATCAAGCTACAATTGGAGCTATACATCCGGGTATGTGTTTATCATTTTGGGTAGTCAAATATTGCATTATATAAGGGTTTTAGACTGTTGTTACAGTCTGATATAATATATATCAAACCTCTGAAACTTGTAATCAGATCTGATATAGTTGAAAAAAAGGGGTTCTATTGAGTTGCAATTGTTGTCTTTCACTTATGCAATAGTTCTCTTTCATTTCTATGCTTTCCTTTGTGATTTTGCAATGAAAAACAAGCAATGAAACTGTAATGAGCCGACCCAATTTTTTCAAATTTTCAACGAACACACTAGCACAATAGGCACCCGTTAAGGTTAGCTTAAACCAAAACCGACAATTGGAAAGTAACTCTTTGCCAAGAATGCACACTCAATCTCGAAATGAGAATGATGCTATCATATGGCAAGAGGGTCGTTAGTAGCATCTTGAAGTATTACAATGTTGAAAGTAAACTCAACGCCAAGAATGTGCTCTCCAACCCAAGGTGGGAATAGCGCTACCATATGGTGGAGGTACTATGAAAAGTAATGCAATGCTGGAAAGTAAACTCGACACCAAGCATGTGCACTCCAAACCCAAGACGGGAATGGCGCTATCATATGGTGGAGAATCTATTGATAACAATGCAGTGTTGAAAGTAACTCAATCATCAAGCATGTGCACTCCAAGCCCAAGGTGAGCAAGGCACTATCATATGGTGATGAGGATCTATGCAATATAATGAAAGACTGAGTGGGACCAGTCTCTTCCACAACCGTGGGAATTACAATAGACTGAGCAAAGACTAGTCTCTTCCACTAATGTGGGAAAATATGAAATTGCAAGAATTAAAATAGCTGAACAGTACTACTGTAGCAGCCTTACAATATGAGTTTCTCCTGCAAATATCATAGTATTTGAAATGTCTCAATGCTGCAATGAAGTATTATATCTCTCCTATCATCAAATGACTCAATCCACACAAAACCCAACCCAAAAGATAAACTTCTACAATCTGATTTTGAGAGACCAGCAACTACAAAACTCACTAAAATGCTCGTAACTTCCTCAAAACTACTCCAAATGACGTGAGACCAAGTGCAATGAACTCCAAGGAAGATGGCGATCAAGTTAGGACCAAGAAATGACTACAACAACCACTCAATGAATTATTTAAACATTTGCCAGGCATGACGAAGTAGAGCGGTCTCAAGAAGAGCGACTTCTGCAAAATAAAATCCAAATCTTCATTTTTAAATCTGAAACTCTCCAAAAGGGGGCGCCCAGGGATGACAATGACATATGCAAACTACCCAGAACAATATAAAATTTATTCTATGACTTATGAATAAAAACTTGTTGTACCCAAACAAAAAATTTTGCTTCATCAAGGCATTTTGCATAAAATAGTCTTAACCTTGCTAAAATGATGTAAAATACAGTTTTTTGGGCAATATCAAGCATGGAGTTTTGTTAATGTTTTGTCAGTCAAAAGCAGTATCCATTGATCAGAACCTGAATCAGAGACTCAGAATGAGGCATTTCATAGTGGAGGAGCATTTCACGGCGACACTTATACTTTTGAACGGTTATTTCAGTGACCAAGATGATGATTTCAATGATCAATTTTTGAAGATTTCTCAAGGAAAAGCAGAATTGCGCCCCTGCAGCCCAGGGGCACCCTTCTTTTTAAAGGCCTAAATTTTGTGATAAATGCTCATGGATACAGTCAACCTCTTCAGAATTAGTTTGCCTATCCGTCGAGCTATCCTACAAGGCTATCCAAGACTCATAACTCTGGTTATTGGCGAGAAAATTTGAAGATTCCAAGTTGCAGTTTGCAGAAGCTAGTCTTTCTCCAGCTTTTGCGCACCTATAGCTTGAGGGCGCACTTCTTAATGGAGGTTTAGATCTTGGTTTTCCTGATGTTTGATGTATTCAATCTCTTCACGACTAGTCTGCTTGTCCAACGAGTTATCCAACGCAGTCATCCGAGTCCCAGAGCTCTGGCAGTCGACGTCAGAAGATGAGCTAATAAAGAGACTTCACATCACAAAGCTTCTTCAAATGGTGTAATTGCTTTTCCAGTGCGCCTATAGCTCAAAGGCACCCTTCAAAATAACCCTTAAGACGCCAGAGTTTGCTGACGAGGTCTTCCTGACATCGGTACTACTCTAGTCCAACTTCGCGATGCACCAAGTTGCCTGTTAATCCGACATTCTGAGAGATTGTGGCAGAGGTTCTACCAGGCACGTAATTTCACGGGCGAACTGGCATATAAATTTCATTGTATTTCTATAGGCCAAAGGTGCCTAGCCTTTAGGCCTGTCAGATGAGGTTGTTCACATTCGAAGTCTTCACAAGACTTGAGCGTAATTACTCCAGCTATTCAACGAGCCCAACCGTCAACCTTCGGGATTTGGCAAACGCTCGTACGTGCGAGGTCTTTGGTGAAATACTGAAAGACGAAGACAGCTCAGAAAATGGCTAGAGTCTGGTCGTGTATTCCATCTTGGGAAAGGCGCCTTTCTATTTGAGGTCTTAGAAGCAGTTTTCTTGCTTCGTCACCTCTAGAGACATCTCTCGTATGTCCTTTTGGCTACGCGTCGAGACAGACAGTGCTTGAATCGGGCCATCCTAGCTCCAAATATCAGAGGTCAAAGTAGGGCATCTGGTTCAGATTGCACTTTTCTCAAAACAGTGTTTGTGCCTTTTCAAGCCAAGGGCGCTTTTACTTTTGGGGCCCTTAATACACTTTTCAGATGCCTTGCATATATCCGTTGGATGCAGAATACTTCTAGTTATGTAGTGTACGTGGTTGCCTGTTAGCAGGGTTCACCATTCATCGTCAACAGCCGTTTGAAGCGTCAGATGGCAGTTTGGAGAAATGGTCAAGTCTGGTACCTGAAAATCAATTTAATCAAGGGCGCCTAATTCTTTGAGGTGTTAAATGATAGATTTTGCAGTGATGACTCCCAGCAGACATTTCTTCCTTGCTCTGCAGGCTTCACAATGAATATTCTTGTTCGGTCTCAGCATCATCCGGTCACCCAGAAATCAGTGTCGAAGATGGCCAGTTGTAACTTTGTAGTCAACTACAAAGTAGGAAGTTAATAAAAAATGTGATATCTTGAGCAAATGGACGCCTATGAGGTCAAATGAGGACTTTTTGAAATCAGTGAAGTTTGCCGGTGAATCCAAGTGCTTTACATGGTTTGTCAACTGATGTTAAATAATATTTAATATTTATTTTTGCATATTTTAGCATTAAATGGCGATTTTCTAAAGTTGGCGCCTCTTTGTGCTGAATTTTCAAGTTGCATAATCAATATTTTATTATTATTTAAGTTTCGAACTTCAAGATAGTCTCAGTTCAAACTGGAGGGGTCCAATCAGGAGCCTTCTATTTCAGTCGAGGGTTTTAGTCTTGCAGTCACCTTTGAGGTGCAAATTTATTCTATTAATTCAAGCATGGCGTCATATTTCATTCACACAGCTTGAGCAAATTCGTAATTCTTCAGAGCAAAGGGGAATTTCCTTCAAAGTTGGGCCAATTTCTCATCAACAATCATTGGCGAAGACATCAAAACACTTTCTTTGCAGGTACAAGTCCAAATTTATCAGCAAATTTGAAGAATAGGGGGCGATTTTAGCAGAAGCAGAGCACTAAAAACTTCCTTCTTCTGTCTTAAATTCTTCTATTTCTCGTCTTAAATTCTTTCACATGTTTGAAGAATTGGCGACTTTTGACAAAACAAATCATTTGGGTTGATTCAGAATAGCTTCCTCGAGGAAACCCATGTGACAGAATTTTTTAGGAAAATTTACTCCAGAGCATCAGTTCTCGAGTTTCTAATTTTCTCAACTGAAAATTCCTTGCATGGTCGGGTAGAAGTCAAATTTTCTCATTTCTAATGTTCTGGGTTGACTTAGAATCTTTTTCTAGACAAAACCCATATCTCAGATTTTTCCGTGAAAATTGCCCTTCAATAGGCTATTTTTAGCCTCAGCGGGGTATTTTTAGATTTCCAGAAAAGTTGTTAGAATATAGCCGTGTTCACAGTCAACAGGCGAGTTTTTCAAAGTGTAGTTCACACAGACTGAATTCAAGACCAAATCGGTCTTAATTCATGATTTCGTCAGAAAAGCTGAGACCAATTTGTATCAAGTGCATTCAGAGGGTTGACAGGCGTAGTCACTCAAATTCATATGGTTGCATGCCTCGTATGGCTGATTGTCTTCCAAAGCCGGTTTAGAGGGTTGATACCATTGGAATTTTGCATGTGCAGCAAGTTCGTTTGCATTTCTCACAACCAGAGTGTGCGCAATCAAATCTCGCAGTTTCGTCATGCAAAAGCGTCAGAAGCATCAAGCTGCAGAAGAGATAGTGGCCATCACATCAGTTACGGAGCTGCCAGAGTTACCAGTCAGTGAAATGCTAATTTGAGTGTGCAAAGATTGCCAAGTTTGCTCAAGTTGCTGACAAGTAGTGAATTGTGACAACCTTTAGATGCTGATGCAGTTAACAATCTCGTTGAGGGATTGGCTGCTCAAGATCACGATCAGTAGACTTCAGTTCCCACCTCTCAGAATAGACATTACACATAGGAGTTGAACTTGGCGTTACTTTCTCAAGTTAACTCGTTGTCTTATCTCATGCATATCTATTCTGAGATTAGCTTTATTTACTTGGAGTTTTATTTAGGGTTTACGTTAACTGATGGTAGTGTTCCAATTAACATGCTTGCACAATTGTCCATTTTTAGATTAGATGTTTCGGTTAACTGCGGGTAGTTTTCCAGTTAACTGTATAATTTGCTTTATTAGGGTTTAGCAATAAATCTTGCATGCATTGCAAGACTGTAGTTGACTCGAGGTGATTTTAGGGTTCCCTACACCTTTTGATGTCTATAAATAATATTTTTTGCTCATTTGTACATAACTTTTGCACGAGAGAGAAATATATGTTGTGCCTACCTTGCCCTCAATATTGCTCGTTCTGTATCTATTCATGCGTTTTTACTATTATGATGAATTGTTATGCCACATAGGATTTCATGCAATTATGATGGTGAATTCTTGCTTTAGTTAGATATAGTGGCTAGTTGATCATAGATTGTATGCGTGTCTCGCCAATGCAATTTATTATCCTATGTAATGTCCCCTTTCTGGTGGAAGCACTTAAACCTGAATCTTGTTTTCAAAGTGTTCTCAAAGAGATGTTAGGAATGTTAGAGAGCAATAAATTTCAGTATTAACATCTAATAAGTTCAAAGGTTGATATAAATATTTCATTCTTGTCAAAGGATTACTCGTTTCCTCTTTATCACTCACTATAAATGATTCTTCTTTAATATATTTCATAGGTACATTAAATGTAAAACATCTTTTGAGATCCCATAGTTGGAATTCTATTATACTGTTTTACCACATAGTGAATAAATGGTATCATTATTTATAAGGCTCCATTATTGCTGCAAGCATCATTATTTGCACAATATTATATATATATCCTATCTAAATAAGTATATATCAACACTTCTAATTTGACTCAATGTAAGTATCTTTATTTTTATACATCTATATATATCAATATAACCTTACACTTATATACTTTATCCTCTATCATATATAAACCACTGATATATATATATATATTTACTCCATATAGATTACTTCATATATCATATATGCTACTCTATATATATATATATATATAACTATTGTATATTACTTCATATATCATCCTATCATAATATAAATTAATCCATATGTCTGAAACCATAAAATAATTATGCTAACTGAGAATCTGAGATCATAAACTCTATTATGCTAACTATAGCCTGAAATCCTAATTATGCTAACTATAATCTGAAATTATAATTATTCTAACTGTAACTTGAAATCACAAAGTGATATATATATATACCAACCCCTAGTGCTGATCACCTTATTCTCTTTCCTTTCTCCAGCCACGGTGGCACTAGCATATATATTCCTCTTTTTATTCCTCCATTCGATGTACTCCTTTTTCCTTCCATACTTAAACACAACTTTGGGCTGCTGCTGGGGCCCGCGTTTCAGACCTTGTCCCCCTTTTGGAAGGCAGTGAACTTAAATAGTGAATATCTTGTAGAAAATCCACCATTCCTCTTGATGCCCCTGCGTTCGATTCAAGAGAATATATTCCTCACCCTCACTATTTCTTTTCCATCTTATACGCTGGAGAAAGACATGCAATTTCAGGAGGTTCGTGCCTTTTTACGGAAGGGACGTGATTCTTATTAGGATCGCTGCATTCCAAGTAGCGATTACTTTTTGCTGACTCATTATTTATTTATGTTTATTTTCATGTTGGCTATTGATTATTATATATCTTATAAATTCAGTCTATTTATTACTTGTTTATTCATTCTATTTATTAATTGGTGTTATATTTAAATTTTGATTTGTATTATTATATTTTGTATTTTACATTCATTCATAATTTGTATATTATATTATATTTTGTGTATTTGATAATTCTCATATTTATCATTAATATTATATTTATAATTATAATATTACCAACGGTAATTATAATTATATTTAAATCGTAATTACTCATGTTTGGAATTTAACAATTATTTGTATGTTATTTATTCATTTGTTTTTAGACGCTTGATAGCTTAGTGTTACAATTTCAGGGGACATGACAGTCCGCCCTGCCCAAGATTGCTTGTCCTCAAGCAATCCCAACTTGAATTACAACTAAAAAATCTTTTTATCATTGTTAAGCACACATGAGATAAACACATTAGTCATGTAGCCACATACCTAGGAATACTCATAAGACCGGAATTCATGTAAGGCACAAAGCATAAGGTAAGACATGAATCACACACACGAGTACACATAAGGCATGGATTATACGTATGAATACATGTCAAGCATAAACATTTTGGATAAAGATAC
>VDFB02017343.1:0-10409 GCA_007258455.2 Sequoia sempervirens
AAATCTAACACCAAGGAGTTGTACCACAAGAACATTGAACCAACAAATGGAACATTCATGAGGAAAAACCATCTCGCCAAAATCATATGAAACACATTCATAAAATAGTACAATCTATGTGTAAACTCAAATCACAACTATAGCCAAAACAAAGGGCCAAATATCAATTTACAAGATCAAATATAAACATCAATTTCCCCACCTCTAGAAGTCCCTAACAAACCACTTAAGTTCCTATCGAAGGATAAACTAACTCTAGGGTTTTCCCACAAGACATAAACCCAAAAAGAGAAAACCACAATAGATTCAACGAAAAATCTCAAGAGTACACAATAATTTCACCAAGTAAATAAATTAATCACTCGAGAATATTCAATTTAATTTAAATCACGTAGTCTATTTCTAATTTTCTCAATTAAACTATAACATTGCAACTTATAAAATTATCCAATAAATTCATAATCGCAGCATATATAAAACCATCTCCATATATATATATATATATACATCTATTAAAATCTTAACTTTTAAATCATATTATAAAAATTAACAGAATAATTCACTGTAAAATTTACCCACAGATATATATTTATTTATATATATACATATATATATATACACATATATATTAATACACACACACACACACACATATATAACTTTAAAAAAAAATGATTTAAAAAAAAAAGGATAGTTGCAGTGGGTACTGCCTACCTCCCCATGGGGAGGTTGCAGTCCCCACTGGCTGCATACAACAGTCGTAGCTGTTGTACGCAGTCAGTGGTGACTACACGCAAAGTACCACAGTGGGGTCGGGGGGTGGTACGGTCACCACCAACCACTCCCCCCCCATATAATATATATATATATATATATATATATATATATATATATATATATATATATATATATATATATATATATATATATATATATATATTTATATTTCACTCTTACAAAATTCGAAAAAATACACATCTATGTATATATTTTATCCTTTAACACAAACACGAAATTCGAGATATATATTTACAAACATATTTTATTCTATAAAATTTGTAGTACACAGACTCTGCAAAATATCTAGGTTTCTTTCTTCTTTTTTTTCTTAAAAAAAATAGGCAGAATATATAATACATATCTATATATATATATTTGTTCTGTATAAATAAATAAATATATATATATATATATATGTATAGATATATATATTTATCCAAAATTTATAAAATAAAGTAATATGAGACAATCGATTTTCTTTGTGAGACACAAAATAAATCGGGTATATAAATTCAACCCATAATGGTATGCATTGATAGAATCTCACACTATAGATTTATTGAAGAGATTGAAGATTTCCACTAACATTTCTACAAATGTTCAAAGATTTAACACAACAATTCTTTTCTAAAAAAAAAACAAAACCCTCTTTCAAACATAAATATCAATTTAAAGTATGGCAGACATGATTTTCTTTTTCTATACAGAACTATCAAACAACAAAAGAATTATTAAATTGAAAGAACTTGGAGTCCCTCGTTTGATGACAAATCCAACACGGTGACCCTTCTTCCTCTTTCAAAAACGAACTTCCTCTGCAATTCCTTCTTCAAATTCCTTTCAGCTAACTTCTGAATCAATTTCCTATTCTTTTCCTACAGAACAATTTTAACAGAGAAGCACAAAAAAACTATTTTTTCTTTTCTAGCCCAAAACCAAAAAAAAAAACTATTGTGTAAAACTTCCTCACAATAAAATAAATAAAAAATAAATAAAGCTCTTTTTTTTTCTCAAAAATCCAGCCACATCCATTGGTTCTTTCTCTTGCTTTAAAAGCTCACACTTATCTCACAAATTTAATTAAAAATTCATTATTTTCACATGATATTATCCTCACAAGATATTCTCTTTTGATTTTCTAATTTTAATATCTTAAAAAAGATAATTTATAATTATCACCCACATTATTTATTTAAATTAATTACTTACACCTTTTAATTGATTAAATATCTTTTAATTTACAACATTTAACTCCAAAATTACAATTACTCACAATTAATCATATCCACAGAATATCATTAATTTATTCCATATAAAGTAAAAATAAATTAAATAACAACTAACCATAATTAAAATAAATAAACAACAACATGTCTGAGACAAAGCTGACAACACAACAAGACTCACAATGGTGTGAGTTAAGGCGGGGACGCTGTATCAACCATGCACTGTATTTCCTGTTGGGTTCAATTTAATGCTTATTATACCAAGCGAATTGGAATCGAGACTTCTTGGTTCTACAGCACAAAAAATGTCAAGTGGCATGATCTCGTGAGACGCAGCAGCAGAGAGTATTGGCGGGAGTGGCGAGCTCGTGATGGTGATGCTACCAGTCAACTCACCAAAGACCACTAACAACACGTTGAAACAGCAACATAGAATCATAACATCACCACATATATTATTAAAGAAAACCATAGCATAGGAAATAATCTAACCACCACATAATGTATCATCAAACATCATAGTAATGTCAAGTTCAGCAACCAAACTATGAATCCACACACAACCAAGTCGGTGAACTAATCACCATCACAAACCAAGTATCAAACCAACACATAAGAGTATCAAAGAGTAACAACAACATGAGGGGTATTACATCCTCCCCCCCAGAACATGGCTTACTCTTGGAAGCCAGTAAATAAATATGGGTAAGCCTCTCTAATATGTGACGCATCCTCCCATGTCGTCGAACTCTCATCATTCGGGTCCCACTGAACCCGCACCTATTCAATATCTCTGCCCCTGAGGGTGAGTCTCCGATGTTGTAGCACGACCATGGGCTCGAGAGTTAGCTACTCATCCTTGACCTATAGAGCATTCCAATCAAGTACGTGAGTAACATCAAGATAATATGGTCTAAGGACTGAAACATGAAAAACATCGTGAATCCGCGACAGACTAGGTGGCAAGGCTAGGTGGCAGGAAATAGGTCAAATTCTTTCTAACACCTCGAACGGCCCTACAAAGCGGGGTGCAAACTTAGAACCCTTTCCATAACGAATAGGGCTCTTCCGTGGACGCACTCGAAGAAACACTCGATCTCCAACTGCAAACTTCCGATCAACTCTATGTGCATCAGTATACTTCTTTTTCCTATCTTGAGCTGCTACAAGATGCTCTTGGATGCGAGCTACCTACTGTTCCACATCTCGAAGCATTTCGGGTCCAAGGAGAACCTTGTCCTCTAACCGATCCTAGCTCAAAGGGGTATGACAAGGACAACCATTTAAGGCCTGAAAAGGAGCCATGCCGATCGAACTATGGTAACCATTGTTGTAGGAAAACTTGACCAAGTGCAGATAATCTTCCCAATGTGATTGTTGGTCCATGACATACATGCACAACATATCCTCAAGCACCCGATTGACTCTCTCAGTCTGACCATCTGTCTCGGGATGGTAGGAAGAACTAAAGTTCAATTGAGTCCCTAAGGACTACTGCAAAGATGTCCATAGCACAGATGTGAATTTATGGATCTCTGTTAGAAATGATTCTTCATGGTATCCCATGCAATCGAACAATGTATTCCATGAACACCTTGGCCACCACAAAAGCAGTATAGGAAGATCGGATAGGAGAGAAATGGGCTTCCTTGGTTAGTATATCCACAGTGACCATGATAGCATCATGCCGCTTGGAAGACATAGGAAAGCCGACAATGAAATCCATAGGGATAATGTCCCACTTCCATTCTAGAACAAGATGAGGCTGCAACAAACCTATCGGATAATGATGCTCAGCCTTAAACCTCTGACATTCTAGACATCTAGCCACAAAATCGGCGATATCACATTTCAATCCTGCCCAAAAATATAGTGAGCACAGATCCACATACATTTTCTTAACTCCAGGATGTGCCGAATAAGGTGCCCGATGGGCTTAAGTCAAGATTAGGGTGCAAAGACTCTCTATAGGAGGTACATACATTTGGCCTGCATAGTGCAAGACACCATCAGAATCTAGTGAGTATCCAACAAATTTTCCTTCCAAAGTTCTACCCAACCCGATTTCAGATTTCACCTCTTGATACCAATTGTCTGAGGAGAGAGTGGTGAGGATCTGACTCCTCAAATCAACCTCGAGAGCCACTGCAGAAATCTCATGTCTATGTCGGCTAACTGCCACCACATTCTCTTTTCCCTGGATATACTTCACTTGAAAATCGTATTCGCACAAGAATTCCATCCACCTTCTCTATCTTGCATTCATGTTCAACTGCATGAAGATGTATTGTAGACTACGATGATCCGTATGCAACTTGAACTGATGCCCTAAAAGGAAATGTCTCCATCTTACTAGATCATGAACCACATCAGTCAACTCAAGATCATGTGTGGGGTAGTTCAGTTCGTGATCCTTAAGTTTTTGGGATTTGTACGCAATCACTCACCCTTCTTGCATCAAAACGGCCCCTAAACCTTCCAAGGAAGCATCTGTACATACAACAAACTCCCCTGTAGGATTTGATACTGTCAAAATTGGTGCATTGGTCAGCTTTTCCTTAAGAGTCTGGAATGCTGACTGACATTGATCTAACCAAAGAAATTTCTTCCCCTTCCTCTCAAGAGAGGTAATGGGATGCACAATCCTAGAAAAGTCTTGGACAAACCATCGATAATAGCCTGCTAGTCCCATGAAACTATGAATTTCTGAGACATTCGTGGGTGCAGGCCAATCCACAATGGCCTGAATCTTTGCAGGATCCACAAAATTTCCCTCACCTGAAATGGCATGGCCCAAATATTGAACTTTAGCCTTATAGAATTCACACTTTTCCAGGTTGGCATACAACTGATTGCAACTTAAGCATTGTAGCACCTGTCTTAGATGTTCCTCATGTTCCTCCATAGATTTGGAATAAATCAGAATGTCATTGAGAAACACAAGGATGAATCTATCCAAATACGTTCGGAACACCCCATTCATTAACCTCATGAAGACTGAACGTGCATTTTTCAACCCGAACGACATCACATTGAACTCGTAATGTCAGTATCGAGTGTGAAATGTTGTTTTATGAATATCTAGTTCCGCAATCCGCAACTAATGATACCCTGATTTGAGATCAATCTTAGAAAATATCTTCACTCCTTTTATGTGATCGAAAAGATCATCAATTCTGGGCAGGGGATATCAGTTCTTCACCGTTACTTTGTTCAACTGCCTATAATCAATACATAGATGGAGAGAACCATCCTTCTTCTTTACGAATATTGCAGGTGCTCCCCAAGGGGAAACACTTGGGCGAATAAACCCCTTAGCCAAAAACTCCTCCAATTGTAGACAGAGTTCTTGAAGCTCCTGTGTTGTCATCCGATATGGAGCCCAAGATATAGGCTCAGCTCCAGGTACGAGATCAATCCTGAAATCTATATCCCGCTTTGGTGGCATACCTGGTATCTCGCTCGGAAAAACATCATAAAATCCCTTAAGGAGTGGGTAATCATCCAATGACACCCCTCGACTATCCTCTGACTAAAGATCACTCACTACAACTGCAAAAAGTTGACAACCCTGCCGGAAAAACCTCTTAAGTTACATGGCAGAGATCATTTGCAATGAAATGGGCCTTTGAATACCCACGATCTCCACCTCCTTTCTGGAATCATCAATGCACCGCACTGATTTACGTCAACAGTCAATCATGGAACAATGTGAACTCAACCAATCCATTCCCAAGACTACATCATATGAGCCAAGTGGTAGGATCCGAAGGTCCACCTTAGTTGTCAATGCCCCTATATTCAGACTATAACCCTGAACAAGCTTCTCTACTACAACCTTTGACCCTGAGGCCACTTCAACCTGCCATTTTACACCTTTCCTAGATGCCACAAATCTACATCGATCTACTACTAAAGGGGATATAAGAGTCAGATGCACCAGAAACAAAGAGTATGGAAATACTAGTATCATGTAACACACCTAATGTCTCAATCACAGTGCCCTAATATTCTGCTTGATGATTGTCCACTACCGCAAACACTTGATGTGCTCTACCCACATCACCCACTGTCGGCTCATAAGCAGCTAGTCTTTGGCTAAAACCTGAAGTACTTCTTTGTGGACACTATTTGGCAATATGTCCTTGCTTCCCACATGAGAAACAGCCTGTGCCTCGCCCAAATCCTCTGACACCAGACAGTGCACTCAACTACTAAAAATTGCCTCGTGAAGGTGCTAACTATGTGCTTTGTGCAGGCTGCACAAAATGATCTGGTCTATTACACTGCCAACTTCGGTTCTTCCTATTCTGAGATCTATCTCCCTGCTAAGATTGTGATTTGTTTTGTTTGGGTTGTGACTGTTGCTACTGCTGCGGACCACCCTTAGAGGGTGCCTGAAAATTATTGGAAGACCCTGCAACTTGAGGCTGTCCACCTCTAGAACCAAAACTTGATGCTGGAACACTGCCAATCTGAACTCCTATGTGTCCTCCCAATGCCATTTCCAGATTTTCTTCTACTAGCTGATCCTTCTCAACCGCTACCTTCATTGTCTTCAACTCGAAGACTCTAACTCCACCACTAATTTGGGCGTTTAAGCCCCGAACAAAATGTTGAACCAACATTCCCTCATCATGACTGATTCATGCATATTGTTTCAATTCATAGAATCGCCCCTCATATTGTTCAACGGACATCGACATCTGGTTAAGGTCATGAAACTCATCTGCCTTGCGTTGCCTCCAATGATTAGAAAGGAAGCGAGCCCTGAACCTGTCCAAAAATAGCTCCCATGTGACCATGTTGATATCCAGATGTAACTTTTTCTCTTCCAGCCACCACCAAGTGGATGCAAAACCTCATAGATGCATGACTGTGCACCGAGCCTTGGTATTTCTACCATAGGGGTGCATCGCAAAGCATCAATCCAAATCAATTAACCATGTTACCACTTCTAGACCTCCTCTAGAACCATCGAATGTAGGTGGGTGTGCTCTCATCAAATCTCTCATATGACCAGCTATCACTGCATCTTGATCTGTCATTACTTCCCTTCGCCTTGGCGAACATTCCCTTTCTCTCTCGACCTGTTGTTCCTCCTCTGGCCTGGGTCCCAACCAATCAAGAATCTCCCCTAGAAGGTGTTGCAACTATCCATCTAAACTAGGCTGTTCTGAGTTCTAACCACCACCTGACAGATTGTTTTGAGGACTCTGTTTTTCCTCATGCTTTGAACCGTGGGAACTCGGTGGTGATGGAATTTGGCAGTTGGCTCCACGGCCACCACCCCGGCCTCTTCCTCAGCCATGACCTCTACCTCGAGGCATGATCCTGCACAACAATTAGGGTTATGGAAGATCAAGAGTTAATGCAAAGGTTTCCTAATGGACACAAACTACCTAGAGAACCCAACGTTAGCAACCTTGGCTCTGATACCAAGTTGTAACGCCCCATCGCACAAACCCCAAAGGAACAAGTAAAAACACAACAATTTTTTTTTAAATAACATAAGGAATGTACTTAAGTATTCCAATATAACTAATGTTTCAAGTTGCACATCAAAATCCCTTGGGGTACACGAGGTGACATTACTAAACTATCCCATAACAAAATTAACAGATGAACAAAAAGTTACCAATTACGTAATCCATTCATTCACACATCACAATTTAAAACATTCATTAACAATAACCAAATGATAAGAATAATCCATATAATGCAAATACAATAAATTAATCATGAAGATACTAAGTATATATTTCCACAGATACATCATAACATTAATAGTATTTACAAATAGTAGTACAAGAATGAATCACATGGTGTGATAATACATTACATCAGTCTAATAGTACATCTCAATGAACACATATAGAGAATTACATGAAAGTCTTCCCAACGCATGTGGTAGTGATACATCAATAAATAAAATACATCTGGAGTACAAATATACATCTGGTAACATATGAATACTGGATCAACTGCATCAGCAAAACGCTGCACTAAATGGTACAACTACATCCAAGGGGACCCAACGGGGTTCGTAGTACATTCCACCCAACCACCCCGTGCTGGGAGTAAGCAAGGAAGGACCCCTGACCAAGCACATCTAAACAGTAAGACAAGACTAAATCTAGACATGAAAAGCAAGAGAATACAAGGTAACACAATATCAAAATTCCTCTCACAAAACTTAACCATGATAAATCATCAAAACATAACAATAGACCACTTCTAGAGGATTTCAATAAAACAACTCAAAAGGAATGCTAGAGGAGAGTGTAATCGCATGGCCTTACATGGATTATCTAGACAACCTATCACAAGGTTCTGCCTCCATCTATGGTTATCTTGACAGCCTATCTCAAGGCACCGCTCCATAGGGTTACTCATGTAGAATCATTAACCTCTCGTGAAGACAAGGCAATGATCTTACCAATCACGGCCTTCTCGGCCCACCTTAGCCTATGATAGCACTAACAGGCGGATGAGGCATCCATATTTATCTTATTAATGTTTAACTACCCACCCCCTAATTAAGTTACTTAGGTTATCACTTATTACTTTAACTCTACATGGGTTACCCTGACAACCCCTTTGTGTGTCGGCCCCCACTTAGAGCCACTCTCCCTAGACACCCAAAACATAAAATCTAACACCAAGGAGTTGTACCACAAGAACACTGAACCAACAAATAGAACATCCGCGAGGCAAAACCATTTCGCCAAAATAATATTAAACACATCCATAAAATGGTACAATCCATGTGTAAACTCAAATCACAACTATAGCCAAAACCAAGGGCCAAAAATTAATTTACAAGGTCAAATATATACATCAATTTCCACACCTCTGGAAGTCCCTAGCCATAAACTCAAGCTCTATCGAAGGATAAACTAACACAAGGGTTTTCCCACATGACACAAATCCAATAAAGAGAAAACCACAATAGATTCAATGAAAAATCTCAAGAGCACACAATAATTTCACCAAGTAAATAAATTAATCATTCGAGTTTATTCAATTTAATTTAAATCACAGTCTATTTCTAATTTTCTCGATTAAACTATAACATTGCAACTTATAAAATTATCTAATAAATTCATAATCGCGACATATATAAAACCATCTCTCTCTCTCTATATATATATATATATATACATGCATACATATATATATGCTTTTTACACGTATATACAAATATACATATATACGTATATATATAAAATAAAACATCTATTAAAATCATGCTTTTAAATCATATTATAAAAATTAATAGAATAATTCAATGTAAAATTTACCCATAGATATATATTTATTTATTTATATACATATATATATATATGCACATATATATACACATATATATATATAAATATATACATATATATTAATATATATATATATCAAAAAAAAACTTTAAAAAAAATTATTTTTTTTTTAAAAAAGGACAACCGCAGTGGGTACTGCGTACCTCCCTATGGGGAGGCTGCAGTCCCCATTGGCTACGTACAACAGCCGTAGCTGTTGTGCGCAGTGGATGGTGAATGCGCACAACATACCACAGTGGGGTCGGGGGGTGGTACAACCACCACCGACCACTCCCCCCCATATAAAATACTTTTTTTTGTTTTTTTGTTTTTTTGTTTCTTTTTTTTTTATATTTCACTCTTACAGAATTTGAAAAATACACATCTATGTATATATTTTATCCTTTAACAAAAACACGAAATTCTAGATATATATTTACAAACATATTTTATTCTATAAAATTTGCAGTACACAAACTCTGCAAAATATGTAGGTTTTTTTTTTTTTTTTTTAAAAAGACAGAATATATAATACACACACACACATATATATATATATTTGTTCTGTATAAATATATATATATAAGTATATATTTATATATATATATATTTATCCAAAATTTATAAAATAAGTAATATGAACAATCAGATTTTCTTTATCAGACACAAAATAAATCGGGGCATATAAATTCAACCCATAATGAAATGATTTTTCCATTCAAACCAGAATCTCACCACTAGATTTATTGAAGAGATTCAAAAGATTTCACACTAGTTTTCTACAAAAGATTCAAAGATTTAACACAACAATTCTTTTCTAAAAAAAAACAAAACCCTCTTTCAAACATAAATATCAATTTAAAGTATGGCAGACATGATTTTCTTTTTCTATACAGAACTATCAAACAACAAAAGAATTATTAAATTGAAAGAACCTTGAGTCCCTCGTTTGATAACGAATCCAACACGGTGACCCTTCTTCCTCTTTCAAAAATGAACTTCCTTTGCAATTCCTTCTTCAAATTCCTTTCAGCTAACTTCTTAATCAATTTCCTATTCTTTTCCTATATAACAATTTTAACGAGAAGCA
>VDFB02017344.1:0-21904 GCA_007258455.2 Sequoia sempervirens
CTCCTCTTTGCTACTCCTAGTGTTTAGCTTCTAGTGAAGTTTCAACTGTTACAATAAGAAGTAAAGACATTAATATATAGAAATTACATTATAAAAATTAATATATTTAACAAAATAATCACTTACGGCCATCTCACGATCACTCTCCTTGATGGAAATATTTGCACGCCGATGCTTAGGCATGCTCAAGCCCTGTATAAACCATCCAAATAGGAATTAAACTACGAATCAATAATGGTGTGATTTTTCACTAGAACTAGTTCATCTATAACAATGAATGTAAATTGAAATTTAGTAATTTGCCTCATACCTCCCCTATCAGAGCCATCAAAGATTGTATAGCAGAGGAAACACCAATATCCATTGCCCTCGTAACATTTGGTGGTGTTTATATCACCAACATCTTAAAATAAAACAACTCTTTATTCAATCACAAAAAAGTTACAATAGCGATCCATGTGATGACTTATAATGTATGAGATCTAATGAACAAAATTTTGAGTACAAGCATTAAACAGATATATTTCTGATTATTAGTTATCGAATTTGAAGTAATGCTTTGAGTTTGAATGATGTGTAATGCAACGTAACCAACAATATGAATATAAACTACACAAATCTATTAAACTTAGAATTCATTTAAACTTAAGTTCTCTTTAAATTCTATATTACCTCCGTGAACGTTTGATCAAATCTACTGGCACTCGGAGGTATTTCCTTGAAACCTCCAACAGTACTATGTTCAACATCCAAAATCACATATTAAAATACCATTCGTAAAACAATGCTATTAACACATGTAATAAATTTATAATTGTTTACTAACTTTACATACCCCACCGATAGGTGTACTACAAAAATAAGTAGGTGGATGTGGTGTATCCAGTCTCTACTAAATTTTATTAAAATAATAAACTAAATTAGTTAATCTTGCATTTCACAATCAAAATTTAATAAATTAAATTCAATGAACATGCTGAATTTTACAAGTGTCAATGCCATATGCATCATGCAAAATGTCAGCCATCCTCTCCATCCCCATAGATTCATACGGATCAAGGCTGCGTAGTAGCATATGGATCTTCCTAGCACCCTCTTGTGTGCCAGTAGGGTCATATGAACAAGTCACCACAAGATTGACACACATGGGTTTGAAGGCCACCACCTGAAGACTCCCCTAGATGGCGTTGTACAATAGGGCTAGTGTGATGGATGAAACTCTGGGTCAAAGTTGTGATCGCCTACAATGTCTCTATGTTGGCACTCTCCTTCGCAATGAATAGGCATCACAATCTGCTCATGAGGCAGTCTAGCGAGAGGTCGTATCCCTTTCCGCATAGGATTCGGCTGTGCACCGGGCCTATCTTGGTATTCCCACCTCTCTGGAACTCCCTCATATCAAAATAATTTGGGATTTGGTTCAATACAAACTCACTATATAGTTTCCTAAGAAAATATTGGGGGACTTCACAATTATTGCATGGTGCATAATCAAAGACCATATACCATCTTTCATAAAAATGGTTCTTAATCTCTTGGTGGTGGCACCAATGAATAGGAAACCTCTTTGCATTGAGGGTAAGATTTTGATTTGTTTTAGGGTCAGTGAATAGAGAGCACAAATCACCTTTAGTAATTTTTAAATCTTTTACTTGTTTATATGATAATTTGTCTGCATAATATGCCCTGGCTGTCTGCCTCCTATCTTGCCATCCAATATTTGTTGGGTGATTGCATCTACATTTTTAACATGTCTTTCAATGAATTTGCTAGAAGCATTCTTTCTGTGGTTGAAGCATTTGGATCACTCAACCTACTGATAAGATCCTCAAGTTGTTTTCTATTGTTCTCAATTTCACTCCTCAAATTTTCTTGAGTGCCAGGAGGGAATTGAGAGAATGGTGGGGGAGGTTGATTTTGTTGTTGAGGTTGATTTTGTTGAGGATTTTTCTGTTGAGGATTTACCTCCTCTTCTTGTTGAGGATTTGTAGGACTTCCTACAAATTTTTAAAAAAAATTCAAATCTAACCTAAAACAAACAAAATCAATTTCAAACTAACAAATAGCAAACAATACTTACCTCCCGCATCTCTTCATCATCGTGGCACCATATTTGCAAACAAAATCCAACTGTTCTTGATGAAATTTGTAGAGATCCTTCCTCCTAGGACATGAGCGTGAAAATGAGGGTTTTTGGCTGCGGGCAGAGCTGAGAAATAGTAAAAAGAAAATGATACACATTTCACCTTTTTTTTTCCTTTAAAATCACATAACGCACTCGCGTTATAACGCGAGCGCATTATATCTTTCCAAAAAAAAAAATTGAGTTGGACACAAAAGTGCGACCATTTTCATGCACCTTCCCAAGCCTTTCTTTTAGTAGAATAACCAAGAAATATTCCTTCATCACTCCTAGCATCAAACTTTCCTATATCTTCATCTCTTTTGATAAAGAATTTACTCCCAAAGATTTTGAAGTATCTAACAATAGGCTTATGACCAAACCATAGCTCAAAAGGAGTCTTACTGGTATCACCTTTGACTTGTACCTAGTTGAGAGTGTAAAAAACAATACTCACAGCTTCTCTCCAGTAGATATGCGAAACATTTCCTTCCAGCATCATAGTTCTAACATCTTCTTCAATTGTCCTATTCTTCCTTTCCACATCACCATTTTGTTGAGGGGTTCACGGGGTAGATAATTGTCTCTTTATTCCATGTTCATCACAAAAATAATTAAACTCATTGGAAGTGAATTCACCACCTCTATCCGATCAGACATTTAATATTCAGACCTATCTTTGTCTCAACCATAGCCTTAAAAATCTTGAACTCCTCTAGAGCTTCAGATTTCTCTGTTAAGAAAGTAATCCACATCATTCTGGAATAATCATCAATAAGTAACATGAAATATTTGTATCATTGTAAACTTTTGACTCTAGAAGGACCACACAATTTAGTATGCACAAGCTCCAATACTTTATTTGAACAATGTTGTTTGCTTCGAAATGAAATTTATGTTTTCTTCCGTAACTGATTTTCCTTGCATATAGCATTAGTAGGTTTTATCTACTTAGGAAGATCTCTCATAGCCTATGTAGAACTTATCTTGATAATATTGTCAAAGTTTACATGACACATTCTCCTATGCCACAACCAACTTTCATCAACTTGAGCAATTAGATAACTTTTACTAGCAGCACTCAGGTGAAAGACATTAGCTTTATTTTTTGTACCTGATGCAATCACATTTCCAAAACTTCCCAATATTCTGCACTTTCCATCCTTGAATTGAAGATTGTATCCTTTATCAACCATTTGTCCAACACTTAAAATATTATGCTTTAGACCTTCCACATATAGGAAATCATCAGTATTATGCGTATCATCAAGAAAAATGCATCCTCTACCATGGATTACACCTGCTTTGTCATCACAAAATATTACAACACCACCATCATACTTTTCCAAGCTCACAAACTTACTTTTATCACCTGTCACATGATAAGAGAATCCACTGTCAATCACCCATTCATCTCTCTTCAACTCGAGCAGCTAGGACTTTCTTCACATTTTTACAATTAGTAGATTTAGTAGACACAAGATTATTTTCCTTGATAGCAATAAATACCCATTTGTCCTCATTTACATTCCCTTTATCAAATTCATCATCTGTCACGCCTTCATCAGCAACATAATAACACTTTCTTTGAAATCTAGGCTTGTTAGGTCTTGACTTAGGAACTCTTTTCGGACACCTTGATGCAAAATGACCTATCTTATTGCAAGAAAAACATTTAATAGGAAATTTCCCTTTATACTTACCTTCTCCTCTAGCTTCTCTTTTGACAATAAGTGCTTCAAGCTCATCGAGTTTTCTCTCTTCTTCAATATCTCTCATTTCTTCCTCATACTTGAATACCTTTCTAGAAGATCTTTCACCGATATCATATATTTGTTTATCCCTTCTTGAGGTAGTAGCCTTGAATGCAGATTTTGTCTTAGGAAGATCATCACCAAATTCACTCAACTCAAAATAAGTAAGCTTACCAATCAACATATCTTTGGTTACATTTGTTACAGTCTAGAGCTCCTCAATAGTAGTAGCTTTGACTTTGTATGCAATAGGCAAGGATCCGAACACTTTAGCAACAATCTCTAATTCTTCTAATTGTCCACCAATGCCTCTGATACCTCACACAAGTTCATTCACTCTTTGCATGAAAGAAGTAATGTTCTCATCATCACCCATTCTCAATATTTCATATTTCCCTTTCAAAATTTGCAACTTAGCAATCTTCATATTAGAATCACCTTCATACAAAGTTTATATTTTTTTCTAGATCTCATAAACAGTCTTCAGATCCATAACAATTGTCATCTCAGAATTAGTCAGAGCACTCAACAATGCTTCATTAGCCCTGATATTGTTGTCAACAGCCTTCATCTCAGAAGCAGTAGAAGGACCATTCTGTGGGATAAAATACCTATTCCTTGTAATGTTCTAGTAGGGTTCACTAATGCATCTTAGATGACACTCCATTCGAGTCTTCCACAGAGAATAATTTGTTCCATCAAATCTCGAACTATCCTTCTTATATGTCTCCAACTCAAATCACCTCAATCTATTAAAATTCTTCCAAGGAACCAACTCTGATACCAATTGTTCACAACACAAGGGAAAGCAACTAAGAGGGGGGCTGAATTAGTTGTCACAAAAATTTAAACTTATTAGAAATATTAACCTTATTTTCAGATCTGATTAATAACCATGAAAGCATAAATCATCAACACATCAGAAACACACATAACACCAATATTTTTTATGTGGAAACCCTATTAGGGGAAAAACCATGGTGGAGGTTAGGCCACAAGATTATACCCTATTAAAAGTATAAAGAATAATAAATGGGGAATGCACATGCATTCAGGCACACTTCCTAGAGCTCACTACTCAAATACAACAAGGCTTACTTCCCAAAGGAAGACACACTATCTTACAGAAAAATTTGGATTACATCTGTAGGATTTTGAAATGAGAAAATAACATTTGCTAAAGCCTGATTACAGTTTCAGTTAAGAACATGAACACTTCTTCCCACTCTGCTCACTCTTCTTCACACTCTGCTTTTTCCTTCGAATGATTAGGACATTATTTACACATATCATACACACAAATGACTTCAAATGGAATAAACAACCGCTTATATATATCTGCAACAAGAGATTACATTGCTACATGTTAGCTTCAACAAAATAATAAAACATATGCAAACTGTCATCCCAAAACAATAAATAATTTTCAATGTGAATCAACAAATGTCGGCCACAACATAATGAAGACCCAAAGACAAATTGTAAAACATGAAACACCTTCAAAAATTATTCCACGAAGATCCACAACATGCTACCATCACCTTGTCATCAATGAACATGAAAAACATGAACATGCAAGAGAAACTCACCAATCGCGAGCACAACGATCAATGCACATGTACAACATAGATAGAGTATGATCTAGAAAAATCCACAAACATCATGAATCACTAGAGAAGTATCCACAATAGCTAAACTTACTAGAATCACATCATCTTCATTCAAGAATACCAACTGAAGCAAAAGAAAAACTTTCAGAAAATAGATACTCATAACTCGATCAAATCTTCATGTTGATCTCTGAAACTTAACGAGGATAAAATAGATATACTCAACAAAAAAACCTTTAATCCACAACCTTTGATCATCAATGTACTAAGCTAACCAATAGAATGAACTTCATTGCATCACTGAAAACCTTCAACTTATTCCATTACAATTTTCTCAATATCATCGACATATACATCCTTAAAGAAATTAATGCCAATAGTGTTGACATCAATGACAACCACATATCAGCAACATCCAACACTTTCCTTTTGAATACTTACAGTTGTCACCACCTAGGATAAATGGAAGAACAATAAAAAGAACTCCTATTTCATCAAAAAGAGTTCAATCAACACCTCCCAATTTCATACCAGCAGTAACAAGTGTACCTATACCTTTAGTTTATGTGCTTGTTAATCCATTTTTGGCCAATCCAATGGTGAGAAATGAACCTTTTGTGCCCTTTAATGGAGGTATTCTACTTAACTTGCAACAACATGATGATATTCCTATGGATTTGTTGAAAATTTTGCCTTCTTTTATATTAGAGGATCAAACTACTCCCCTTGAGCATATCAAGGATGCAACCTCACTATGTGGAGTTCATCACATCACTGAAGAAAATGTTTCAATTAGGTTGCTAGCTGCTTCACTTAAAGGGAAAGCTCTTTAGTGGTTTAGAGCTTTGTAAGTTTCTTCTATTGTAAATTGGGACCAGTTGGGAGATGCATTGAATAAACAGTTTGAAGACAAGTCTGATCACTTGTCGTTAGTTGAACAAATGATTACAATCAAGAAAGATCCTTAAGAGAAAATGACAGACTTCAACTTTTGTTTTTAGAAGACATGGAAGAAAATTCCTATCATAGTAGGACCTTCTCTAGATAATTCTTTTCTCTAGAGCATTCTTTTCTTTATTATTTGAAGGATCTTAACAGTGATATTTCTATTATGATGCAATACATGGGAGGTACTTGTCTAACAGCTACATTTGATATTGCAGTGAGGATTGAAAACAATCTTATCCAAGTAGGTAAGATAGCACCTAGACTGCCTAGGCCCATATTCTTAGAAATTCAACCTACCATGCCTTTGCAAATACCATATTCGGCTCCTATACCCATTGTACCTACATCACCAACTATTTCTAGTCAAGAATTTTTTTTCCCATGCTGAAATTTGCAAGACAATTAAGAGGGGGGGTGAATCAGTCATCACCAAATTAAAAAAAAAAACTTCAAACACTTAATTCTATTATTAAGTATGAGCATGAAATGTAAATAACAGAAAGTAATAATTACACATAAAACACTAGATTTGCATGGAAAACCCAATAATGGAAAAACCACGGTGAGGATTAACTCAAAATATAAAATATTTTCAAAACCGAATACAAAAGGCTCATTGCGAAAGGGCTCACCACCCAAAATGGGACTCACTGTCTGGATACAAAAGATCACTGCTTACAGAGAGGACTCACTATCCAAAAGGATTACAAAACTGAAGTGGTTTCACAACCAATATGAACTGGTAAGAGTGTACCTAATATGTGTTGATTCAGTTCTAGTGATGCTCAATAAATTAACTTAACACACTTCATCATCTTTTCACTTCTTCACATTCGCAACTTCACAACACAACACAATATTCAAACATGTCTAACATATATATCTGATTCATTGGCAAGCATCAATTAGCTTAGCCTAATTAGATGCAATCTTTATTCACCAAAAATACCAACTGTCAGCTTCAAGTATTTACAAAATTTCTCCAAAAATTGATCCAAGAATGTAGCACGCTACATCATGTCGGCATGGACCAAAGATAGGCCGTACATATATCCATAACAAATATTAATCCATTACAATATCATCTATACTTTAGGTCGGCTAGGGATAGGTCCAATAGAAAAATGCAATCAATAGAACAATGCCAACTTTCCATGCGAGCATATGGGCACACAGGATTCTGAGTAAACACCCTTTTAGCATCCATAAACCATTTCCCAAAACTGTAAGCAGCAACAATCAACCATGGAGGATTGTGGACCAAAATACTAGAGGATGTAAACTGGTTCTTCATATTGGTTTAGAGTACCAGATCAATCTAACAAATCAAACAACATGATGAAATCAATCACAACACAAAGTCTGCACAATTGGACGTTCTTCATTCTTGCAACAATCTCCCCCTTTTTCATTGATGGAAAAATGTGCCAAAATTTCCAAAACTTCTTATCACAATATTCTCTCCCCTATCACCAGTAATCTCTCCCCTTTTATGTTTTTTCACATGACTCTCTCCCCCTTTGACATCAATGGAAAAGGATGACCAAAAATAGGATGTAAAAATATGTGCATTATTGCGATAATTTTAATAGAAATGAATTCCAACTCCCCATTTCAAATATTAAAGTTAAAATAACACTTTTTACCTAAAAAACTTTCTTGTACCTTTCTCTTATGGTCGAAAGAATCCTCTTCCAAGAAAATACAGCTGAAACCATTCTTGTACTCATACTATCCAATAAAGAGAACAACGTAAATGGGGGTTTTTGGTTGAAATACAGATATTGTCATTCATAGTCTTCTAGATTAGAAAGAATTCTAGAGAGATGATCTAACCAGACCTCAACAATTTCTTTAACCAACCAAAAGGTTTTAACTAGGTCTTCCCTTTTTCTTTGAGAAATCAACAAATCTATTTGCAATTCACCAACTCTTATTCTCTATTTTCCATTTTTTTCTTTGAAGAAGTCAAAACTCTTTCCAATACTATTTATCTTAGATTCAATGGCTTCAATTTTTCTTCTAAAATTATCAACTGTTGCAAGCCACTGGAGACAATATCTATAGATGCCATATATTTCCTTAATGCATTCTCTTGTCTCATTAGTGTGTTTAGATAATGTTTGTTTTGAATTGGCACATCTTCTCTCAACCATAGCTTCAAATTTATTTCCTTCAGGTCCTTCCAACAACATTCTTTCTTCAATGACTTCTACTAGGTCATCTGGTAATGAGTCAGACACATCTAAAACTGAAATAACCTTTTTGAGAAAATAATCAATCAACACATCATCAATTTTAAGTATTTTGATCGGAGAGTAGGCACACCACATTTCACCAACCTTCTTCATATCACCTTTATCTAGCAACATCTATATATCCTCTAGATCAAATTCAGATTTAGGTAGAGATTCTTCTTCATTCTTATTTTCTTCCTAGACATCTTTTGGGATAAATTTTCTCCTCTTAGATTCTAGAGGGGCACCATAAATAACAACTTTCACCTCTTTCTTTTCAAATGAGGAGCCCTCTTCAAACCGACTAGACACTATGACACTGGAGAACAAATTCTTTTGAAGGGATGAGAAATATATTTTACATGCACTTTCTTTATCTTCCATATACTCCAAATTCCTGTAAATTTGTTTTTCGATAGGAATACTAGATTCCCACTTAACATTCTCTCTTCCTTGAAGTGAACTTAGAAAGTAAAATACCAAACATATAAGCAAAGATTCAAACTGAAAAGGATAACACTCAACCACTAACATTTTGATATTCTCAATTAGGTTTTCCAAAATTAAGCCACACAAATCAAATTGCTTTTTTTCCTTCACCATTATGTGTGCAAGATATACAACAATAGCAAAGTAGAACCTTCATGATTTCTAAAGTAGATTTTATAAGATATGTCATATGCAACATACCTTACTACAAGATTGACAATTGTATTTATTAGTAGGGTTTTTTTCAACGCTAGTAAGTTCCTCCACGCCTCTGTATTTCACATGTTTCTTCCCAAGGAGATCACCAACACTGTATAAACCAGTAATAGCTTTGATTTCCTCCTTCGTGATCGGATAGGGTTTATTCAAAATAATGTTGTCGTACTTGAATTGAATTAATAGAAAAAATATAGATTCTTTATCTGCAAGCCAAGGAAATTCTCCCCATAAATCCATACCTAGGGTTTTTATGTTCTGTAATTAATTTTTCTTCAACCCTAGTTCCATTTCCTTCATTTTCTGATGATCAAATTCTTCCAATTGAACACCCTTCAATCTCTGTGGAATATCTCCACTCGAGCCTCTGTCCATCATTACACTTATCTTCCTTAATATCTTTCTTTGCTCAATGAACCTCCTCCATTTCTCTTCTTCTCTATTTGTAAACTAATAGATGAAAATGAAAAGCTTCTATCTTTTAATCCTAATTATTCATAATGATTTCTTCAAATTACCTTATAATTGCTCCAAATCACTTTGAAATTGCTTCAAATCACTCTTCAAACTCTTTGATTTCATAAGTGATAAAAAATGACCTATGAATATAGCTTTATACACCATCGTGTTTCCCTAATTCCCATTAAATGTGATAGACTTCAAAAAGATGATTAAAATCCTATTTCTCGGCATAGTGAAACCTAAATCACTTTGCAAATCAACATGCTTGTAAATTTTCATCTGATTCCTTTTCCATGATCTCTTTCTATCCATTCTCTATAAAATATCTTTGTGCCAAAGACTGACATGCCAAGCATTAGGGGCTTCAAAAAAAATTATGTTAAAAATCCCCCTAAGACCATGCTAGGTCTAATTACTGGAGGAATTTTCTATGGTAGATGAGGGAACAGAAACATCTGTCATTTTTGGCTCTTCTTTCTTCTTCCATATCTTGTTCATTTCTTTCTTAATCTCATCCTTGGTAATTTTATTCACTGGTTCATTCTTCTTTACTAAATCAGTCTGCTTGTCGTTTTTACAACTACAAATTCTTTAAGTGTGTCCCACTTTGTTGCAATTATAGCAAACAACACCTTTCTAATTAGTCTGTCCTTCATTAACCCTTAATCTACACTAATTTTCTTTGTGTCCAAAATTATTGCATGTATAGAAATAGCTATTATAATATTGATTCATTCCACCTCCATTAAACCTACTCATCATCACTTGACTAATTATCCTCACCTAAGATCTGCATTCAGTAGCCTTATGCCCAACTTTATTGCATACAAAACATTGTCCTGAAAAAACTTCCAACATTTTTATTTACCCTGCTTCTACACACAGTTGCTTTATGACCAAATTTATTACATGTAAAACAAACACCATTGAAAGATGGATATATTTGAGCATTTGGTTGTCTAATAGGTGGTCCTCTAGCAAATTTCCTTTTCTTCTTTCCTTTATCTTGAGTATTTTGATTATCTACTGAGTTTAGGGTCTTCTTATCCTTAGAGCTTTCATCAGCTTCATTTCCCAAACCACCTTTGTCTTTAGAAGGTTTCTATCCTACAATCAACTCTTCAAGTTTGGTGGAGCTTATCTTGAAATTATCTTCATAGAGTTTTTCTTTCTCCAAACTTGCTTTTAGGTTCACGACTTCTTGTTCAGGCTTTGTGCAACATCAGTCTTTCTTTGCACCACAATATTCTGACATTCTTTAATTCTTTTTTTTTCCTCTACAAGCACCTTCAATTTGGTAATTTCTTCATTTTGCTTGCTTCAATTTCTCACTCACTTCCCTATGTCTTTCCTTGAATTTCTTCAATTTCTCTTTTAATTTTTGGACACATTCATTTCTTTCATCAATATTTTCTTTCAAATCTCTATTTTTACTTTCAACCTTTTCAAGATCATCAAGTGCAGCCTGAAGCTCATCTTTGTCATCCATTTTATTCAATCTTCAGGATCTTCCTCAATTTGTTAGGCTTCTCCAGAGGAACCAAATCTCTAATACAAATTGTTGAAAGGCACAAGACAACTGAGAGGGGGGGTCAATCAATTGTCACCAAATTCAAACACAAAACTTCAAACACTTAATTTTGTTATTAAGTATGAGCATGAAATGTAAATAACATAAAAGAATAATAACACAAAAAACACTAGATTTATGTGGAAAACCCAATAAGGGAAAAACCATGGTGAGGATTAACTCACAATATAAAATAGTTTCAAAACCAAATACAAAAGGCTCACTACCAAAGGGCTCACTGCCTAGAATGGGACTTACTATCCGAATACAAAATCTCACTACTTAGAAGGAGGGCTCACTATCCAAAAGGATTACAAAACTGAAGTGGCTTCACATCCAATATGAACTAGTAAGAGTTCACCTAACATGTGTTGATTTAGTTTTGGTGATTCTCAATAAACTGACTTAACACACTTCATCATCTTCGCACTTCACATTCGCAACTTCACAACACAACACAATATTCAAACCTATCTAACATATATATATGATTCATCCAAAAACATCAATTAGGTTAGCCTAATTAGATTCAATATTTATTCACCAAAAATACCAACTATCGGCTTCAAGTATTTACAAAAATTCTCCAAAAATTGATCCAAGTGTGTAGCACGCTACATCATGTCAGCATGGACCAAAGATAGGTCACATCTATATGTGCAACTCCAATGAATCCATTACAATATCATCTATACTTTAGGTTGGCCAGGGATAGGCCCAAAAGAAAAATGTAATAAACATAACAATGCCAACTCATGATGCAAGCATATGAACACATAGGATTCTAAGAAAATACCATTTTAGCATCCATAAACTATTTCCCAAAAACTGGAAGCAACAATAATCAACTGCAAAGGATTGCAGAACAAAATACTTGAGGATGTAAACTGGTTTTTCATATAGGTTCAGAGTACCAAATCAAACTAACAACGCAAACAACATGGTGACATCAATGACAACACAAAGTCTACACAATTGGATGTTCATCTTCATTCCTCAAACATCCCCACCCAATCACTTGAGTTGCAAGATATAAATGGCTTACTTCAGTCATTTTGAAATGATTTGGTCAACATAAAGAAGTAGTAGTTTCAAAGTTTTAAGCCATACCAATCTCAAAACCAAGAATAGTGTTGGTTATTTTTTGTGAAACAAACTAATCTCTAAAAATACCTATGGATTTATCCATTTCCAATTATCAATAGTTCTAAAGGGATTGGACAAAAAAATGAATAGAGGTTGCTAAAATTCTATTCCTACTCTTTGGGCTTTGTGAAACCTAGGAGGGTGATCACACAATGTATACCTAAAGGCCTTTTTCAATTACAAGAAAATACATTGTTAATAATAGATATCTCTCATGATACCACTTAATAGTAACATTAAATAAGTTGGCAGATTATTATGCTAATGTTATATGAGTTGAATATTTGAGAGTGGATACAAAACATACAATAACAATAGTGTTCCACCAAGATTTTATGGTTAAAAGATTGACTAGTTAATGAATCAACACTGTGAGTGTAATATTAATACCCTACATGAACTAGTTCCTCTATCCCAAGCACGAAGTCAATACCTTTTGAAATAACCTAATAACAATTAAGATAATAACACATATGGCCCCAAGGAATCTTGTATTACAACATTCCTCTATAACGTTTAGGATTATCACTTCTTAAAGATATATGAGCACATAGTAATTATAAGTTATCAATCTCATATAAGCATTTACATCAATTCATTGAATAAATAAGCAAATGTGAAATTGTACATCCATTAGATAATGATAGAGACAAGTGAAAGAAATCCTTGACTACTTTCAATCATAACCCATAATACACATACAAGGAGAGAGAATAACCATGAAAATGATATTAATATGTATTATAAGTGCTATATCATTATCATTCTTACATGCATAATTATTAACTCCAAAAGAAACTTAAAACAAAGAATCTAAAACTTGCTTCATATATGTCTTGACAACACTAACAGTATCAACTCAAATTTTTCTAACTCCTATGCTTCTGGTCCTGAATTCCTTCTTATAGAGATGAATGAGCAAACATGCCTCAGAATAGAAAGCACACATGTCACGATCCCATAGGACCACTTACAACAATATTCCCTTCTTAAGTACGCTTGAGTCTTTAGGTGGATAAAAATAAACATGAGGCAGAATTATCCTCAAATCTTCATGGAAAATAGGTCCCACCTTAAAAGACATCATTAGTTTGTTACAACAGTTACAAGATATTCTCCATGTGCTCAAAATCCCAACTATAAGAAAATCAAAACAACAAAACTTATGAAGCAAGGCAAAGAAAGCAGAAAAAGGTCAAAATGTGTTAATACACATTAGCACCACGTGCTAATCACTTTGAGAATTGGGGAGAGAATGATATTTTACCATATTATATCAAAAGCCTAATCTGTATTGTATTCATGTTATGTATTATTCTTCACCCGTCTATTATTTTCCTTATTCACTCTGTATATTTCTCCAACCAAACATTATATTCCTCTTCAGTGGGCCATTTGACATTCAATAAATCCTGCACCTTAGTAGTATACTGGGAGTACCTTGCATCAACTAAAATCCTCTCTTTCTTAACAAATATATCCATTTTTTATTCAATTTCCACCATCATATCAATGTATGAATTGAGCAAGATGTAATCAATGAAAGACAAATGCATCATATACGGTTCAAGTAATCCTCCCAAATATCCTTTCTAGGTGTCAAACAGATGAAATTCACCTTTTGAACTCAATATTTGAGGCATACCATGATTATCCATCTCCTTGAATATTTTCAACTTACCCTGGAGCTGTATCCCCAACTTTCCATGGAAAGTAGTTACCTCATTTATTGAGTCAATAGTTTTCAAGAGGTCATGAATATTTGTAGGTGCCTCGAGATCCTACTTCATTTTTGGCATCATTTCTTTCAATGCACTTACCCTAGCAATCCAATTATTCCATTCATTCCTAAAATCCTCTTATACTTGCAGATACTTTATATTTGCCTCATGAATGTTTTTATATGTGGCCCATAAATCATTAGCCCTATGGACCAACTTGGTTACTATTGATGGTGTTTTCTACACAGCAACAACTCAGAGAGAATATGGAAATCCTATCTCTCTTGTAAGGTAAATCTCTATTAGCAAGCCTCAAGAGATAACCCCAAGGTCTCTAATGTTAGGTCTTGACAATGCAAAAAAAACTCAGTGATAAATGTGAAAATGCTAGTAATCACAAAGGGACCTTAAAAACAAATGTTGGATCTTCAAACTTATCAAATTTTGCAATATCTTGATACTTGAAATCCTAAATTTAACCCAAATGATAAAATAAATAGAAAAATATGAGGGTTTCAGAGAGATTTCTAAGATTAAAACTACTTCTAAGACCAACAATGCAAATGATAAAACACTTGAAATGGATCAATCCCTTAAAACCAATTCCTGCTCAACCCAGATTTCATCTGCAATTTTATAGAAATAGTGCAATCTTCTAAGGCATTAAAGATTTTCAAATCATGAGACATTCATTCATACCAACCCTATTTTGCAATTAAGTGAATAAAAAAAATCAGTGATAATATGAAATAACAAAATTGGGCTGGCACACCTGACAGCTCTGATCGGCTTGGGTTGCTAAAGAGGTATGGATGAGGTTAATTTTGAGCACTTCAGAGCGCAAGGCCACAGGCACCGTTGGATCATGTCTAACTCAGATCTAAATTATTGTACCCTGTTTTCTAAAGTCTCCAAAGTTGAATATTGAGGACTGTCTTGAGATGGAGTCAGCGCAGGAGATCCTTGAGCCACGGTGATATTTGCTTGTTTGGATCGCCCAGTGGTGGCGGCGGACTGGTGCAGCGGCGGCTGAGTGGATGACTCATGGCTCTGAGCTCGCTGTCTGTCGTTTGACACTCTGAGATGAAATCGCTCAGGTGTGTCAGCGTTCAGACATGGATCATGGGACAGTCAGATTCTGGCCAGTGCCCGAGATCCTGATATTTATCCATGACAATAATATAGATGGATGCATCATCTAAATGGTGGGTTGTGATTGGACCATCATCAATTGGGCCATAAACCTCATGACACCATTTCCTTAATTGTTTCTAGCTCAGATGCTTCGGTGCAAACTTCTTCCTCCCAGTCATCACCTCAAAGAATGAAATACATTTATTGTAGATATCATTCATAGTATTTCCTACCTAATTTCCCTGCTTATGGATTCTCTTCAAAACTTTATGTTTAATTCGCAGTGACTCATACCATTCCCAAGGTTCTAAAACCTTTGAGGAAGGAAAGATTCCATCACCCACTAATATTTTTTTAGTATAATCCATGATGTTCTTTGTTTTATGTAGGAGAAGGTCTACATCAATTTTTTCATGTCTAGCAAATTCTGCATCCACTCGAATGAACTATGTGCATCTCCACAAGTTGAAATAATATCCTTGATTATGACATTCCCTTTGTGCCCTACTCCTTGCAACCATTCATGGGTAGCCTATGTGGAAGCCTTCATCTTTTCAAGATCATTGAATGCCTCTTTAGGCAACAATTCTTCAGGGGTCACTCCTTCACTTCCCATATCTTGCGAAGGATTCATCAGATGCTACACATATCTATACACATCATTCAATTATTTTTGCAACCTTTCCTTCTCCTCTATTTATTTATCCAACCTCCTTAGGATGGCCTGAGAGGACTCCTAGAACTCTTCTTTCTCTTGATCCTTGCTTGTAGGCCCCAAGTTTATTTTCTGAATTCTATATTCGTAAGAAGTTATCTCACCCTTCTTTTTGTCTACTGTAGGGGTGGCAATATGGATCACCCTATTATCTAAATCATCTTTGGTGATTTTAGAAATCACCCTAGCCTTCTTCTTTTCTTTTCCCTTCCCAATATTGGCTAGTAGTTCATCCCAATTAGGAGGTGTATCATCCACAACTATCTACTTTCTCTTCAATATCTTATTGAGCCAACCAACAGTAGAGGCATCTGACTATTGCTCATCTTGATTTTCCTTTTTTGGTTGATCCAAGGAGGAGTCAACATTCAAATCTTGCATTGTAGGGACTTTTTCAATTTTGTCTTCCCTCTCATCTTCCTCCTTTTCCTCCTCTAGATTTTGATTCTCTTCTTGATCAAGTGTCTCAGTTACCACTTGGATTGGAAAGGGATCTCTCTCATATGCTTCTTCATTTTCCATGGTTTTCTCTTCTTCATCACCAACAGGTGAGTCTTCATATGAAACCAAGGAGGATTGCAAGATCCTATCAATTTCCACCTCTGCACTATGAAGATCCCCAACCTTGAATTCTTATGCATCCTCACCTTGAGAGATATCCTCAATGGTTGCCTCTGTGGACTCCTTTTCCTCATTATGCAATTCTTTAGTTGAAGGAGGAGTAGAAGTGTCTTCTTGTTGCTACACAGTAGAAGGAATTGAAGGGGCAGCTTCTTTCACCAGACTTTCTTTAGGAGATGGAGTTTTTTCTCTCCTTGTATAGACTTGTGTCTTCTCCCCAGAACTCTCAACATCTATCAATTGTGGTCCTATACCCTATTTTCCCTTAGGATGTTCACTTTGCTTCCTAGATGTTCTTGCCACTCTTCTCCTTTTGGGCATAGGGACACTATCTTTCTCCCCTTCTTCTTCATGCTCCTCCTCCTGAGCAGATATATTCTCCTTAGAGGGAGTCCTCTTCTTGGCAATAGGCTTCATTTTTTTTTCTTCCTCAACCTTTGCTTGGACACCTTTGATTTTGATCTTGAAGGGAGAACCCTCCTTTTCTTTTCCCTTTAACTCTTGCTCATCTTCCTCAAAAGTGGATTAGGACTCCAAGTTTCCCATCAAGTCATAGGTGTATTGCTTCCCTTCACTTTCCAGTTCCCAAATATTGTGCTTAATCCATAGCTTGGTGCATTTGATCATAGGAGCATTGATATGCTCCAACTTTGTCTTTTCCTCTTCCAACCAGTCAATTTCACCTATTGGATTGTCTTTGATTGGATCATAGTCATGGCTTTGTATCACCTTCCCATCATCATCAATTTGATCAAGGATGGCCTTGATGTTGTACAAACTGATTAAGTGAGCAAGCAACCTTAAGAACTTCTTCCTTCGGACCTCAAATTCATCTTTACAATTAGCCCAATAGTCCTTGATATCATCTTTATGTCTAAAATCTTTACTGGCTCTCTTTTGAGACACACATGTTCTATCAAATCTAGACCTCTTGGAGTGGAATGAGAAGCCTAAAGTACCCATTTCTTCCTCAGACGAGTGCACTGCGATCAGGGAAGGACAAGCCTCATTGCCTCTTATTTTCAAAGGGAAGTCATTGCCAAAATCGGTCTTATGCATGTCCTTCAAAATGGCATCAAAGGCAAAAAATTTCCTTGTGAATTCCAAAAGTATGATGTGATCAGTTGGGTATCTAGGAAGTATGTAGGGAGCTCTTTGACAACCATCAATCCTTATGTAGGAGAAGGTGGGAAATTGTATGAACCATGCCCTAAACTTTTGGATTAGCTCCTTAGTAGCATCAGAAATCCTCACATGCTTTGTACCTTGGAGCAACCTTGTAATATACATGGTGAATACATCATTCACCATGCAGTTGGAGATAGACCTCATAGATCACATCTTGGCCAAAAATCCCTTGAGTTCTCAATCCCTTGTATGGATGGAATCTTGCCAAGGCATAAACCAAGTAGGATTTCATGGTGAAGCTCTTGGTCTGCAGTACATTGCACAACTATTCATGAATCATGGCACTCATTATACCTGCCCAATGATAGTCTACGTCCTACTTCATTCTCACTATTATGTAAAACATCCAATTCTCAAATACTCTTGCACTCTTCAAGCCATCACTTTGCCGAGAAGAGTGATTGTATCATAGTACTCTAACTTAAATTTTTCCCTAAACAATTGCTTTGGCAGCTTGGAAATATGTGCCTTAGGTTTCTTCAACCAAGAGTTGATAACTTGTAAAGACTTGTTTCTATCCTCTACATAGTACTTCTTGCCTACATCAATATAAAATTACACCACATGGGATCTATTTGGCATATCAAATGTTTGGGCCACTGAAACAAGAGAGAAATTTGTAAGCACTCTACCTTGTGGGCTGATCACTCTTTATGTGCCTGGATCATAGTGTTTGACACATTCCAATAATAACTCATAGCACTGCACTATAGAAGGAAAGCCAACTATATGATCCAATCCAGAGCTTACCAATCTTCTTGCCAACAGAAGAGGGTCCTTCACTACCATTCTTGCCTTGAATTTCTCATAGTCCCATCTTCCCACATTTGTGTCAGTCACTTCTAACCAAATGGAAGCTAGCTTTCTCCTAGGAATCATGCTATTTGTATCCAATTTGATCCTTTCAGCTTCTGAGATGGAGGATCCCTCAACATTAGGATCCATTTGTTTGCCCTTGGCCTTGCTAGCAACTGCCTTGCTTGATTTAGCCTACACTCAACAAAAGATCACAATAAATTTCCATTACAGCATGAGGATCAGGGTTAGCCCATCAAAAATAACATATTCATCATTCAAATAAGTCCCTTAAAACATCATAAATCATAGCTCCTTAAAAGTTTAGGATTTTCACCCCTTCGTGGAAATCAAGCCAGGAAGGAAATTTGGGGATTTCCAAGCCAAACAAAAATTAGTGATGAAGGCACAATTATCGCTCAAAAGTCACTTAATTAACATCACAACTCAAGAAATAGCATTATTCATCCTTTAATCATTCAAACCAATCATGAAATGCAAAAAATCATTCAACATTAACGCATTCATTTCTACAAATCTTCATGTTTGGCAGGTTTTCAGGGATTTCCATCAGGGACGAAAATCCACGAAACTAGCATGACTTCACACATTTTCATGAAAATGAAGGAGCGATGGAAATTCAGGGATTTTCTAAGGTAAAGGAATTCTGTGAAGCACTCGAAATCCCAAAATTTCTAACTTGTCACTGTAGACACATAAAATGACCTAGGCCTGCAAGCTCTATTTTTCATCTTTCCTCCTAGCATAATTATGACATTTTAATTATCTCCTTGGTCCACATTCGACTATTAATTAAATAATTCATAATTATTTAATTAATTCATGTCTCTTGTATTCTTCATGATTATTAAATAAATAAATTATATTTATTTATTAAATACGTCATTAATTGTCTAAGTCTTCTCATAACTAAATAAATTTCTTAATTTATTTAATTGTTGCTATTCATTTGTCTTCTCAATTATTAAATAAATGAATTTTATTTATTTATTTAATGTCACTAATTCTCATAACTAAATGAATTTATTAATTTATTTAATTATCGGTCATAATCCTCTAAATTAAATAAATATCTTTAATTATTTAATTGCTTAATTTAACATTTCTCTCATTTTAAATAGATGAAATTATTTAAAATGATTTCATTTTATTAACTGTCACTTCATTTTAGTAAATAATCTAAAAATCAATTATTTATTGTCACACAAAATCCATAGTTTGAATTTATTTAATTCAAAATGGTAATCTTCTTCCAAAAATCAAGTAATTGAGCAAATTCTTGATTTTTCAAATCTGCTTTTTCAATTCAACTCTTATCTTATTGATTTTTTGAATCTTACAAATCAAGCAGTCTTTATCTTCTTGATTTCAAAAATCTTTATCTATTTGGCTAATTATCACGTTTATTCTCGACCGCCTATTTGATTTTCTCAAATGACATCTTGACCACTCAGTTAATGATTTTTCCCAAACCCTAATTAGGGATTGTCACATGAAATCTCGTCCATTGATTTCAGGCTTTGTCAACTTTTAATCTCATCCGTCCTTCCAAAATTGCATTTTCTATAAAATTCCAATTTGCTCACATTCTCGGGACCACTTCATTATTCTGACATATTTATTCTTAGATCTTAATTGCATACTTTGCACTTAGCTTGTTTAATTCAATTTGATTACTTGTGATAGGAACAGTCATTTGTCATTTTTCATAGGAATTTTGTCATTTAAATCCTTCAAAACTTGCATAGGACATAGTCATAGTCAATTGCTCACACATACAAATCTGAGGGCAATATTCATATGATCGCTGCGAGCTAGAATGTGCTATGGAGATGAATCATGGAAGCTTTGAGGAATAACTGGTATAATATTTCTTTTATTTGCTTTCATTGTGCTCTATAGTTTCTTTGGGTTTTATATTATTGATCTAATCCGCTAACCATACCTAAAAAATAACCCATTGATACATTTGGTGAACCTGATGCGTTTTATTTTTCTGTTTTCTATACGGAACAATGCATTCACACTTTTCTGAGCCGCATCTGTTTCTTTACGACGCATTTGACATTTGAAATGCCGCAATCACTCTTCTGAGATGCAATCAAAGTCAAGAAAGCCGCATTTAATGGACCGAGCCGCATTTGAACAGTTAATCGACATATTTTCCTGTTAAACTAGAATGCGGGACTGTGATGCAATCACTCTATTGTGATGCATTTTCCTAGTAAAATTTCTTTAAAAAAATTTGCATTTGGGTTTTTCTTATTTCTTTTCTTGGTTGTTTTACATTCTAGTTTTCTTCAGCATTTTGGTTTTGTTTTGTATTTCATCTAGCATAGGGGTTTTTCATGTTACTAATCTTTGTTTGTAGTGTGTGGCAGTTACATTTCGTGGGTCCAAGACTAGTTGATAAAACTCCTAACTTGTGCTTTTGTAGGTTCGAGTGTCCAAGATTCATTCCAAAAACATTGTGCTTGTTCTTTTTAGAATAGAAAACATTTATTTTCGTGCATTTAAAATGAACATGCTTTCAATTTTTTCTGATTGTGTTTGAAAGTGGTAGGCGAATATGCTCTCGCCCTATGTAAACTAGGTGAGGAGAAAGCTAGACCCACTTTGTCCCTGTGTAACCTTGATGCAATAATCAAAGTATTCTCTCCCCTTGCGCAGTCATGCAATCTTGGGTGTAAGAGAAACAATTATTGCCTCTAGAAATTGGGCCTGCCAGGGGATTTCATCACCTCTAGGTGACTCAAACCAGCAATGGAGCTAAAGCCAAGCTACCCCCAACTGGTTTATAAATGTAAATATTAAGGGAAAACCTAAGATTACAAATGCGGATGTGTCATACAGAACAAGTAGTACTCCCCAAAACCATGTTGAGCTTAACCTCTTTAGGCTGGAGTTCCTCCTAAATGGAGCTTAATCTTGCACCCCATGTATGGCCACTTGAATGAGGGTCCCAAATTAAACACCATTGTTTAGTATCCAAAAAACTTCTATTTTCTAGCGCAACACTGGTCAGTGTGAAGGCATCCACATCTTCGTAGTGTGTAGTAGAGGTGATCAATCTGCCATGGGAGTTTCATGGGGGTTGGAAGCTTGGTTTTCCTCAGAAGAGAGTGAATTGTAAGGGGGATCCTGTGCAGCCAAGC